>JASGXE010005218.1:0-30231 GCA_030068105.1 Sinentomon sp. SZTP_YWyxl
AGTTCAAATGTGTTGTCGCGAACCATATGCGGTTTCACGGCGTTGGCCTCACGCGGACACAGGGCAAACCCAAGGGCGCGATCGGGGGTGCCGCGGGCTGAAGGATTGTCCGGAACGCTCGAAACTCGCGTTGATTGCGCAATTGATTGCGTCACATGGATTTGGCGCTGAAGGGCTGCGGCCCCGGCGGCAGGGCGCGCTTCCCCGGATACCCTAACACACGCTCATCAACGTGCGTGGCTTTAATATATCATATCAGCGACCAATAGATAATAGTTCACACGAATGGTCCACGCAATTTGGGACGGTGTGTACTTCGGAGGCGCAAGAAACTCCCGTTTTATTGACACTCCGCCAAGACACGCAAGACGTTGGGCGGGGTGGGGGCATAAGAATACTCCGCCAAGCCCATGAGGGGGTGGGCGGGTGGGGGTCGCCATAAGAATACTCCGTGAAAGACCACGAGGGGTGGGCGGGGTGGGGGTCTCCATAAGAATACTCCGTCAAATGGGCTTGTTATTTTTGTCTTGGATGAGTACGAAAATGGGAATTTTAGCCAACCCCTTCCAGTGTAAATGGGGTGCGAACCCCGAAAAACAAAAAAACCGATTTCCAGCTTAAAGTAGCATCCAATTTAACCAAATTAGCTGGATTTCCAAGCTTGTCGAAGGGGTTGTAGTTTTTAGGTCGAAAATCAAAACGACTAAAGCATATTGGTTCGGGGTTCAATGGTCATGGTCAATTTCTTTTGGAATATGTAAATACTTTTTTACATTGAGCGCCGCTGATCTTTGGTGGCCCGAACTACATTATTTATGACTTATGAGGTAATATGCCGATGCGAAAGCAAGGCAAGAAACTGTGAATGTTCGTCCTTTGCTCGTTGCCTTTTGTTTTTATGAAAGGGCCGATAATTTTGTCCAAAAACAATGAAAGATGTTTTCAAATACAAAGGTATTTGGTTTGGCTATACGAATTTCAGCACAGGGGGCAGTCCAGTCCCTCAAGTTTACCTGAGGTTTCCACTTAAAGGAGGCCCCGATTTTTAGTTGGTTTATTCCCCATTTTAGATTGCGCGTAAAATTCTTTCAGACGTGTTCTTGAATGTTCGAATAAAACTAAAGAAACACGGGCGGGTCCCCAAAAATGTTTATTTTTCTTTCTTTGAGGAGGAGCGGGTGGTTGTGGGTGTTCCGCGGCCCATTTGAAACGAGAAAAAGATTAACAAAATCAATAAAAACTCGTTGAAATGTAAAATTGGAATTGGAGGAAGAATGTCGGGGGATTTGATAGGGTTTTTCAAAGAAAGGACTAACAAAGGCACAAAGAAGCCGGGTATTACGAAAGAGATTCCAACAAAATTCAATCAAAAACCTCCAAAAAGAGGTCAGAACGCGAATGTGATAAAATTGGAATGCAGAGAAATGTTCGTAAAATTGCACACCAGCACTTCATTTATGCCTGCAACAAGGCCACAGAAGAAGAACAAAAATTCCACAGTCTCCTGCCACCAAGATGCTGCAGCGTGCAGCATGTTGAAAAACTTCAAAGTCGTCAAATTCTCCACTATCCGTCACATAGTTGCACTTTCGACATCGTCAAATTGCGGCAAAAACCCGATGTCGATTTCAACGTGAGGTTGGTTTCGCAGACAAAATTGAATATTTTACTCTAAAATTTTTACTCTTAAGAGCAACTTCAGGAGAAACAGCTGGTGGAATGGACAGGAGAAGTTGCAAGGAGTTTCCATAGCGCTGACAAACCAAAAGAGTGACAGAGGAGAAAGAGTGACAAAAAAGTGACATAATTTTCAATTTTACGATAACAATTTCGATCACCGTTCAAAAAAGTTTAAAATTGGTTAAAAAGTCAGAATTTTCAAAACAGTGAAATTCATGGGTGTCTCGGGTTCATAAGTTGGAACAAAAGGCAACAACCGACAGGTCTGCCAATTTTATCACCCGAATGGAACCAAAAAAGCGCTCCATTTCCGGCCAACCCCTAACCACTGCTCATCCGGCCGGTTGCGCCATGGTCACTGCAAGTGAAATGACTATTTGTTTGGAAAAATGGAAATGCACCTTTGCAAGCCAAAAAAGGCGGCGAAAACTCCATGACAATAAAAATCGGCAACAACCTCATCGCCTCGGCTGTTGTGGACGAAGTAACACAAAATTGTTTTCGCGAACTAGGCATGGGTTCATAAAGATGCCTTGCAATTTGAAAGAAATTACCCACCAGGATGTCATCAATTTCAGCGAACGGCAGGCGTTTCTGGCATTCGCAACTCCATCCACATTTCGAGTGCAACCCCGACGACTTGACAACTTCGACAACAGCCTTTTGTCCAGCAAATTTCACTGCCATCAGAGTGAAAGCCTCTCGCGCTGCACAAAAAAGCTTTCCCGAAAACGACAAAATTAACAGCAACCACGGAATCGCAACAACAATTATTGAGAGTCAGCAAATGAGAGTCAGCTGCTTCAATAACAAATGAGAGTCAGCTGTTTCATGACAAACTGAATGAGACACCAAATGACAAAGGCAGAACTCCAGAAACACCACCCAGTTTCAATTTCCAGCGGCAGCATCTCACGTTCAGCCACATGGGCCATAGCAACGAGGTCTATAGAGAGCTGCTCTGCGGCCACCGCACCACCGAGAAACTGAACGTGCCGCACGCGCACGCACCATGGCAAGAAGAAGCAGAGACATAGCGCTTTCAATGCTGAGAAGCTGCTTTTTGCAAGCTTTTCCAACGCATTTCCGAATAGAAAAGTGGACATGTTTTTACACCAATAGATAGAGGAGAGTCCGTAGATTAATTTGCACCAAGCAGAATTTTTGTTGGCCTCCACGTTTTGCAGAAAACCAGGCTTCTTCAGATACGGTTCATTTCCAAATTTTTGGAGTTCCGAATGGGGTTTTTCTGCACTTTTTCAAGATTGCTCGGCTCGGTGTGCGCACAAGATGTGATCAATATCTTCATGCGAGGTGTGATTTAGATAAGATCAGGTTAGGTCAGGTTTGTTAGATAAGGTCTAACGTAACAAACCAAACACAACGAACAAACTGCGAAAGATTATAACAAAGCCGAGTATACCTATTGGTGGTTAAGTTCTTCGCCTTCTTCTTCATATGCCATCTTGAGCTGACGGCCGGTGGCTCGGCATGAACCATGTTGCACAACTTGGGCTCGCAAGGAGAAGAATGCCCCATAATCGAAGGCCAACTTCGCTCTGCATTCAACTGAGAATTTCATTGGAATCTGAACCGAGGAGTGCACAACAGAGATTTGGCTGGTTTGGCCACATAAATATAGGTTTGGCTATAGATTTGTGGTAAATTTCGGCATTTTGCGTTTGACCTCATTTTCTCGTCAAACCGGACATTTTTTGCGGAGTTTGGCTGGATTTGTGGAAATTCGACATTTTTCTTTTGACCTCATTTCTCGTCAACCGGACTTTTTTGCGGAGTTTGGCTGGATTTGTGGTAAATTTCGACATTTTTCTTTTGACCTCATTTTCTCGTCAAACCGGACATTTTTTGCGGAGTTTGGCTGGATTTGTGGTAAATTTCGGCAGTTTTCGTTTGACCTCATTTTCTCGCCATCAGCCATCTGGGTTGATGGCGACTGCGAGAAGGACGATGTGCAATAAGATTTGGATTTTTGGCTCGTCGGGAAAGGTTTTGGCTCGTTTTCTAGTTAAATACGGAAGTTTCCACATCAAAATGACATTTGACCTCATTTTGTTGTGTGAGAGGACATTTGGCGAACATTGTAACCAGCTGGGGTAATAGAAACTACACTGAGCAGCCCCTCGGGCATGGATCATAGAATGTTTCATATTTGCTAGTTTTGGCTTATTCGGAAAAGATTGGCTCGTTTTTTATTTTATTTCGTTTTTTCTTTGTCTCGTGTTTATTTTGGCTTGCTCAATGTTTTAGTACAAACCTTAACGTCGTCCTTGGGCTAAATGATTGCCAAAATCCACCATTTAGCGCGAATTTTCTCTGAACAATGCATGCATCGCGGCTTTTTTCCGTTGCAATTCATTGCTCCATGCGCTCTTCATGCCATACTATAAAATGGCCGCCGCCTGTTCTATTCAAAACAGCCCCTCGGACTCTGGCAGCAGTCTATTTTATTAAATGTCGTTGGGCCATAGACGCTCCAGCGATGTTTTTCTCATTTGCAAAATGGCGAAGCTGACGTAAGCAGTTTACGCTGCTCGAGAGCCGTGTCCGTTCTATTAGTATTTTTCTTCTATGATGATATTCACTGCTGCATGTGGTTTGTTAAATTGACTGGTTTTCAGAGTCTGGGCTTGGCGGGGACTGCTGGGCCAGACGTCGGACTGATTTATGCCGCTGTTCTGTGTGCTGTTGCGGATGTCCACTTCCACCAATCCGTGTTCTGGCTCCCTTTTGCGCCTTTGTTGCAGCTGACTTTCATAAAAAAGAGATATGTACGCAAGGAGAAGAACAACGGCAGTGGGTCGTGTTTTGCACAAATTTAAAGAAAATAAAATTGGAAAATGATAACAGAAATAATAGCAATGAAAGCAAAGACCATGGACACGTGCTTGTTTTCGTTTGGGAATCGAGACGTTGAAAGAAAAATTTGGCATGTCACGACATTGAATGCGGAATATATCATCAGGAGGTGTCTCAGCGTTCTTGAAAAACGAAAACTCGAAGATTGAGACAACATATTAGACGAACATTTAATTTTTGGAATCTGGCGGGATATGCCCCCCATCGAAAAGTTTGTTTTGTTCTGCGGGCTGCGGTGGAAGTGGCACAGTACGGTTATTGAGGCTATATCTGAAGAAGATGCAAGTTGCTTTTCGTTTGATGTTCAACTATGCACCCAACCTCGAAGTTCACGTTCAGTCGAAATGTTTTGCCTTTTAATGCGCAGTGCAATAAAGATGGAACCAATTTTCTATATTCTATTATTGACGAAGCACGATTTTCGGTGCAATTTCCTGAATTAATCTCCAGACGCTTTCGTGAGTCAATCCAGGTATTTCATATTCATTTGGGGAATATTTGTTTATTTTTGGAGACATTAAGCAACTTCCTCCGTTTTTGGAAACAGCACTGAAACTGGAATCCATCGGCTACCGATGGCATAAAGCCAATAAATGAAAGTGCAAGGCATTCTCTTTCTTTTTCAAAAGGCAATCTGGATCGCCTGAAAATTGGATCGCCTATCTAACGGAGACACAACCGAACAAGATTGGGAACCATATGTGCACGAACATTGATCTTCCTTCATCTTTCTTGGAAAGTTGGAAAAAATTTTATTGAAAAGTTGACGAGTTCAACATTTTGTCATTGAAAATTTTGAACGAACCTGTTACGCTGATGGCGATCATTGATCAGGCTGAAGGCTCACAAAGGCTTATTAACACATCAGTTTGTGCACGGATTATGTCACGATGGTCCGAGAAAGGTATAAAAACCGGGGTTTTAGGAACGGTTTAACTCCACACGATTAAAACAACAAGCTCGCCTTCTTCCCGCAAAGTTTACTTTCACGCGTTCCTAGTTTCTTCACGGGTGAAAACAGAACAAGTTTTTAAATGACTGGTTTTGTTTTACAACAGCTCGACTAGAAGTCCCGCCAGGGACATTTTTCTCCACCTCAAGTCTAACTCAGGGCAGATTGGAGAGAGAGAAAAGTTGTTTAGTTTTAAGAGACACCTGTGAGCCTGAACTCTGCAGTTGCGCAAGAATGGACGGAGTTCCCCATGCAAGCCGTGAATTGTGAACGCAATCGCGATTTTTTGTCGATGTATAGCCAGCATAATAAGCCGATCCGCAATGGTTAGCGAGCTGAATTGCGAAGCACCCTATAACGCTTGATGGTCTTTATGCACACACATGTTCAATCCATCACTGCTCCTTGCGCCTCGTATAAAACAAAGCATCGTATAAAGTAGCGTTCATTTTACGAGTGAGTATCTACAGTTCCTTTTTTATATCGTGCACATGCTGCATGTTTGTTTGCGCAATTTATCAGCGTCTTTTGTTTTGCGAACTTTGCCGTCATTCCATTTCTGCTGCTGGAAGGCGATCATTGCAGGTGCGGTGCATGGTGCGCTCTTTTTTATTGGGCATATTCAAAATTGCGCAAAAAGGTAGCAACCGACCAACCTCTTGAGTGATATGATGTCTCTAAAGTCGGAAGAAGCGCATTGACGACTCCTCTGTGGCCTTGCTTTCCGGCCCTGCTTTCCTGAGAGTGCCCATGCCTCCGCTAATACCAAGCCCGTAAGCTATACCATACTCATCTTCTGCAGTGTTCATTGCCAGCAGAACCCCAGCAGTGGAAGCCTCTGCCAGATAAAAAACTGGACCACCCAGTACTGAGGCTAGGTGCTGTTAGAGCAACCTTGAAAACTCGAGCAGCCAGCAGTTTGGCAAGCAATTGAATTGAACAAAGATGACGAAAAACAAACGAGCCGAGCTCTCTCATTGGCAAAAGGTGGACGACCACAGGTCAAGCATGTGCACCGCTTATATGCCTTACAGTATTTCGGTATATTTTAAACAGTGAGTATCTCACCATGTTCTTATAGTAGAGGAGTTTGGATAGATCTTGAGGTTTCCTGAACATCTCCTGAACATGTTCCGGTGAATAGAGGCAAGTACGAACATGAGCATCGGTGATAGTTTTGGCTAAAAGTTCAGAGATCTGATTTGGATCTGAAACGGAAAAATAAGGAAAAGAAAAAAACATATTTCTCGCAGCCAAACAAATTCAGAACTGAACGTTGTTCCGTGCATGGACACGCAATAAGAAGTTCGTTACAAACGTGAAGAGAACATGCAAAGAATGTTCCGCAGCCGAACGTTTCGAGAGTCCCATACGAGTATAATTTCTCGTATAATTTCGTTCAATCTGTCGGAAGACAAGTGCGGCAGAAGCCAACTTTGATAGTTTTGCCATTCAGGCAAAAACATCAGATTTGCCTTTCAGACATGGAGACCATTGCAGGTTCACAGGCCGCGACTTCACCGTTCTTTCCATCAAGTCGGAAGTCCTCTCCTCGCATGCGAATAAACCGTCAGAATCTGCAACGGGTGAGTTGCAATAGAGACGGAATGCGGAATGCTCTCCATCAGTGAGCTCAGGAGTGATGATCCTGTGTGCTCATGGATATTCTGAAGTCATTCGTGTCGGAAATGTAGGTTTCCTACTTTAAGGGGCTGGGCTGAGGAAGAAATGGACGATTGACCTGGGAGCGTTCAAACGCATTCCCCTGATTCGATTCGGCATGAGTGGCCTTTGCTCGCAGATCAAACAACTCATTCACATCGTGTCACTGCGGGTATATGTGGCCATGCATTTTGTCGATGGCAGATCGATGGTTTGCAGAAAAACACACACACACATTTGCACATTTAACGGTAATATCAACCAAAACATTTTTATCCAACCTTATTCGTATCAACATCATCAGCATGCATATTTGATTCACAATATAACATCAATCAGGTAATTGACCACAATACGAATATATGCACTGTTTAAGTGATTATTCTTCTGTTTGCTCCATTTTCCACCACGACTAAAGCGAAGGCCATTTTTTATTTTCTGATTATAGCGCAGGTAATTATTGCTTTATTACAACGCTGACTTGTGACCTTTGCACTGTTTTTGCATGGAGTATGCGCTCTGATGGACAAAATGCGTAAGAACTTGATCATAGCATGTTTTAACGGCACGGAACAAGGTTTACATGTTAAAGAATTTCCTTTTCACACATCATTAAATGACATCCATATCACATTTGTTCAAAAAAGGAAAAAATTCTTGATTCCATGTCGACGTTGACGCAGGAACTGCGTAGAAAACCAGGGCCAAATAGGTACTCGTACTTACAAAATCCGGCCGAAATCAGGCCCAGGATGTCAAATTCTAATAAACAAAAAAAAAAAAAAAACTCGCGTATCAATTTTTTAAATCTTGGAGCTTCAAATCAATACGATTTTGGTAGAAATGTTGCGTTCAGTTGAATAATCACTTATGTTATCAACATTTGACTATTTACACATGATGCCCGAGTATAACAAAAGTTCCTGGACCAGGTAAGAGTGTGCGCACTTCTGCCTGGACTTCCATTTCCCCGCTTGGAAATGCCTGTAGCTTACAACCACGAAAAAAAAAGATACGCCACAACTGATTTTAAGTCGGTCGAAATGTTTAATTTCCATCAGTTAGCACGCCCTTTTCTTGTTATTTGTCCTTTTTCCCCGTGCGTCCGTTGCTTGATTTTGGACCGCACCGCACCGCATTTTTGGTTAGATTTAGTCTTCACTTTCATGCTCTTTTTCAAGATTTTCCCTCTGCTCCATGCTTGGCAAATGCAGCTAGTGTATTTATTGAAAATTTCGCAACACTACAAGCAAATGGCCAAAATTTCCAGGAGGTTTCAGACCAAATGCCGTTGGAGTTAAGGAAGTGCCCCCTTGGGCTTTCATGAAGGGAATGAAATGAATAATCGCGGGTCCCACCCCGCGATTATTGTTATTCATGAAAACTAATGTGCTATTTCACCTTCGTTTCTCGTCATTCGCAGGTCCAAGTCCAGTCTCATATTGGTCACCCTGGTAGCGGTTTAGGCTACTTGCGCAGTTATTTGAATGATAATGTCACTTTTGAATGACATGTTACTCCCAGTTTCTGAAACCTCCGCAGAGCATCAAACCGATGAGTCGTCGAGGGTGCCTGAGAGAAGCTGGGAACCTTAGTTTGAAGGGGATTAGGATTGAAAAGAAGAATTTCCTACGTGTTGGAAATAAGGAGGTGCATGCGAGGTGTGATGTGGTCTCATGCTTCGCGATAGACATCAAAACATTGCCAGCCACACATAAAATAATAGCTTTGTGATAGGGGTGAACCGCATTCACGTGAAGTGTGGGATGGGGGTAAGAGTGGGAAAATGTGGTAATCAAATCAACACATCATAAATCTGATTTGGATATGGACTGCAAATTAGTGAGAAAAATCTTGAGAAAAGTTACGATTTTATCTTTCTCTTTCAACCAATTTTTCTTTACTAGACCCGAGTTAGGAAGTGCTTTCAAGCTCTTGTTACACCAAAATTGCAAATGCGCATAATACACCGGCTGGCGATACGTCACGCTTGCTTGACATATTTGCTTTCTCAATTACTTGAGGACGGTTGCTGCACAAACGCTGAAATTCGGGTACAAAAAGCCAGCACAAATGTACAGAACAAACAATGTGCGAAATCCCGACTTTCTTTTCGACGATGACCCACCCGGCTGGCGATGCGTGACATACCCACATGAAGAAACGGCCTGGTTAGCCCTTGATGAAATGATCACGAAGGAGTTAAAATGCGAGGCTCTTTGCCCATTTTCTCGTATACAAGTGCATTGATAGGATACTTATTTAAAGTAAAGAGGTCCAGGAAGTTTTGTACAGTGTCAGATATTCTAAATTATTCATTCATCTACACACAAACACAACACAACACTCAAGCTACATTGTATTTTACTTCGCACATCCAATATAGGTACATGTATGTAGAGCACAGCTTAGATGGGCGAATCGAATGTGAGGATGCCAGGAGATGGAGATGGAGGTGATAATACGAAGAGTTTCTATGATTGCTGCAATCAGGGTGGCAAAGAGACCTAGCACAACAAACACAACACAAACACAAGACAACACAAGACCAGCATCCATCCAGCTAAATTAGCAATGGATCTTTCTACGAGTGTCTCTTACTGGGCTGTAAGGTCTCCTCTACTATTATGGTTACCGGAGAAGGCTTTCCGTATGGTATGCCAAGCGTTGAAGTGTCAACACCAACACCACAGACAACTAGTGTTGTGGGAACAGCGGACGAACTTGTTACAACGAGTGGTTTTAGAATTAGTGGACTGCCCGAAGTGTTAGCAACGGCAACTGCTGCAGGCGATTGGATTGCAGCTAGATTGCCAATGATGTTAATTTCCGAGACAAATTTATCTTCGGGGGTGGACCGGCCTGTTCGGTTAGAGATATAGAGTTGTTAGCCAATTTATGAAGCCAGTAGCACCAAACAAAGATTTATGAAAAAATAAAGACTCACGGCCATTTTTGCACAAACACTCATTGAGTTTAGAAGAAAAAAAACACCGCTTGTTCGTGTTTCATTCTTTTTAACAGCAAACGAGCAAAGAGGTGCATGACAAGTACCTTATGCGTTCAACAGAACACACATGTCGCTCCTGCGGTGTGGTTCAACAGATGCCAAATGTCTGCAGAAAGCTTACCTGTGGAAAAAAGTCAGGGGCAGTTAAGTTGACTGCCGAGATACAGTCAACTAAGTCTTGGCGCTTAGTTAAAATGAATCGAAGGAATCCCAAAAACTCAACTGCACACAGGGATATATTTTTTATCAGGGACACAATTTCACGATCGCGGGGAAACATATTCAGAAAATATCTGTTCTCTGAGCCATATGCAATTGTGTCCCCCCTTTGCACCATCACATAGTAAACAGGGTGTATCTCTTCTCTGTGTCGTGCAATTGCAATTGCGCACCTATCTGGCATCGATAAACGGTTTTCTTTTTGTATTTTCGTTGTCCCTGATTTGTTGTTTTATTTTTGTTCCTGCTTTATTTCTTTGTTCCTGCAGATTGGGTTGGGTGAGGTCCAACAGAAAAGGCACACCCTGTACTGCATGCTGACGCCAAATGGAGGACAAAATTACACGGCCAAGAGCACAGCTTATTTCTGAACAATCTTTCCCTGTGATCGTGCAATGGTGTACCCCCCTTATTACTCAACCAAAAATTCAGCAATTAATGCACTCAAAAACAATTATTGTTATGGACATGCTGAAAACCACAGTGCTGGTCCGGATTCGATTCGATTATGGCACCGAAAAGGTACCTATAAGCGTTCTCGTATAAGCATAATTCATTGAATTTTTGTAAGAATTTCTTTACATTTTGGCTTCGCAGTGTTTCGGAGAAAACTCTCTCTTTACGGGGTGTTCCTTAAATGATCCAGGAAAACCATGCCCGGCTGTTCCTGATGGCAAACAAATCGAAATTAATCAGTGCGAAAATGGCTCCGGATCTCCATTTATATGTTATGCCCCCGCAAAGTACACCAAAATGGGCCTATAATTTGGATGATTTTGGGGAGGTAAGAATTCATCGCAGAACTGTCAAATTTTCCGGACATGTTCCACGGAGTGAAACAAAAAATGTTCAGTGACAAAATACCGTCCGAGGCTCCGCTTCCACGCAGTGCCCCCAAAACTTTATTTCGACTGCTTGGTCAGTTTTCTGAAAAATCGAACACAAGTACAGTTTCCGTCAAGAATGAATTTTCCATTGAGTCCCTCGTCCACTCAGGTGTCTCCCAGGGTAGCGTTCTTGGTCCCCTGCTCTTCCTGATCTATGACATTTCATTTGGTCTTGCTTCCCATATTCGTCTGTTTGCTGACGACATTGTCATTTATCGGGCTGTTGTTTCGTCCCATGATACCCAGCATTTACAATCGGACCTCGACCGTGTCTCCCAATGGTGCTGCCTGGGCATGCAGGTTAATGCTGACAAAACTAAGACCATGATTTTTGCCGCAGACCATCCAAAAATTCTGTTGTGAGGGACGTGGTATCTGAAATCAGCACCCATCCCCTTGAAATTGTTTATCGCATCAAGTGCCTTGGTGTAGTTCTCAGCTGAAATTTGACATGGAGAAACCACATCATTTATGTACCTATGCGAAACCAGGAAAACCCTCTCTTTTCAATCTAAACATGAGATTTTCATCCCAAGAAGCGAAACCAAAAGCCTTTTAGACGATTATTTTGCCTGTGCTTGGATATGCTTGCGCTGTCTGCGATCTTGATTGCCAGCTTGGGATTTATAAGCTTGATGCAATCCAGCCTCTCGCGTGATCACCGGGTCGTATGAACGGACAGTCAGCGTTAACGACTTGTTGAAAACCCTTAATTTGGAATCCCTGATGGCTTCAAGAGGAAAAGATCATCGCCTGAAGCTTTTTTCTGAAATACTCTGCAAGTCTGTGAATTGTTAGATGCCTCTTGGCTACTCCATCAAACACTTTCAATGGAGAACGGACAATGGCCTTTCCCTCCACATTCCATTTTGCAAAACGAATGCCTTATTCAATTCCTACTTCCCCAAAATGATCACAGATTGGGATAGCCTTCCACTTCTATGCCCGCTATAGTTGCAAAAACTTTGGCATCTCTGGGAGTCGCACATCATTCTTAATTTGTGACCCTTTCCTTACTTTTTGAGTGCTTATTGCGTCTCATTTTTGAATTCCTGATTTGGAATTGTTTTTTGTCATCCTGCCACCACAAACCTTTTGCGGCAGCATTGTGCTTTAAAAAAACAAAATTATCATCAAAATCCAAAAAGCCCAAATTGTTGTTGTTTTGGAAAAACTGAGATGTGAAGAGTCTGGATCGACGCAAAAACGCCATGTTTCGAGAAGAGATTGCCAAACGTATAGTGAACAGAAAAGCTTCAACCCATCATATCGACACAACAGCCGCCCAAATACCGCGGAAAACGCCTCTTTATCATGGTAACCAACCCAGCGGTTTGCCATGGTCAACATGAAAAAGACGCTTTTCACCGGTTTTTTGGGATGATATTGCGTGGAAATAGAGGGTCGGAGTATTTCTTTCATTGAAGATTTTCTCTTCACTGTACTTTTGGCAATCTGTCCTCGGAATATGACGTTTTTGTGCCGATCCAGTCTCTTCACATCTCAGTTTTCCCAAAACAAACCACAATTTGAGATTTTAGATTTATGGGGTGGAAGCGGAGGCATGGAGGGTATTGTGTTACGGAACATTTTTTGTTTCACTTGCTCCGTAGAACATGTTCTGAAAATTTAATAGTTCTACGATGAATTGTTACCTCCCCCATAATCACCCCAAATGGGTAAATGTTGGGGTACTTTGGGGGCATAACATGGAAATGGGGACCCGGATACATTTTTCGCACTGACTAATTTTGATTTGTTTTGCTATCAGGAACAGCTTGGTATGATTTTCCTCTGGCATTTACGGGACACCTTGGAGAGCATTCGGCCTCTTTCGCAGATCAATGATAAAAGGCCAAACCTGAAGTGACTAATCCCGTCATATTGTTGCTGTCAGGCAGAGCCTCCAACGAGGTTTGCCTCGGGTCAAATGTGGTGGTACTGTCCACAAAGTCCCCAGCAATGTCGTAAGGAGGTATGGTGGTTTGCGGCGGTGTCTCGAATCCGTAGCCGCCATTGCTGGAGAATGGAAGATCATTCGCATAGTGATATCTGAAAAAAATGAGGTAGAGCAGAATTTTACTGGTGTTGGAACAGCGGAATTTTAATAAACGGAGAAGAGCAAAATTTGAATGGTATGGGGAACAGCCGAATTTGAATAAACCCAGAAGAGTTGAATTCGAATGGGCGGGGAATAGCAGAATTTGATTAAAGCTGGAAGAGTTGAATTTGAAATGCGTGGGGAATAGCAGACTTTGGTTAAACCCGGAAGAGTTGAATTCGAATGGCGTGGGGAATAGCAGAATTTGATTAATCCCGGAAGAGTTGAATTTTAATGGCGTGGGGAATAGCAGAATTTGATTAAACACGGAAGAGTTGAATTTGAAAGGCGTGGGGAATAGCAGACTTTGGTTAAACCCGGAAGAGTTGAATTTGAATGGCGTGGGGAATAGCAGAATTTGATTAAAGCTGGAAGAGTTGAATTCGAATGGCATGGGAAATAGAATACTTTGATTAAACGTGGAAGAGTTGAATTCAAATGGCGTGGGGAATAGCAGAATTTGATTAAACCCGGAAGAGTTGAATTTTAATGGCGTGGGGAATAGCAGAATTTGATTAAAGCTGGAAGAGTTGAATTTGAAATGCGTGGGGAATAGCAAACTTTGGTTAAACCCGGAAGAGTTGAATTCAAATGGCGGGGGGAATAGCAGAATTTGATTAAACCCGGAAGAGTTGAATTTTAATGGCGTGGGGAATAGCAGAATTTGATTAAACACGGAAGAGTTGAATTTGAAAGGCAGGCGTGGAGAATAGCAGACTTTGGTTAAACCCGGAAGAGTTGAATTTGAATGGCGTGGGGAATAGCAGAATTTGATTAAACCCGGAAGAGTTGAATTCGAATGACGTGGGGAAGTTGGAAAACAGAAAAATTTGAAAACGGGGAAGAGTAGAAGTTGAATGGAACAGAAGTTGAACAGGAGTAGAAGTTGAAGGGAACAGAAACTTTACTCACTTTTCCTTCGATTTTGCGGTTTTGTCCGGAATCAAAATTCAGTTTCGCATTTGGCGAGCATGCATGCAGGGTGAATCAGATTCGCAGGTCGAAAAATTGATTCCTCCAGGAAAGTTTGCCGCTCTGTATTGGCGTATATTTTGCATCGATGACTGTTCTCTTGGCTATATTTGGAGCTTTTGAAAATCCGTGTGACTTGCTACCCCTTCTTTATATGTTCGAAACGCCAGGAATTGGTCAATGGGTATAATACACATTTGCATAAGCCACAAATGAAGGCGAGTGAATTACTTGCTGACGGTTCTGACGAAGAAATGAGCAAGACAAAAAGGAATCAAATTTTGTTGCGTCAATCAAAAAAATTGACTCAGTATGCGTTCTTGCTTGACACCCGAGAATCGATTTTTTGAGAAAAAAACGAGCAATGTTTTTGCGAATGCAGAAGACTCTCTCGGAAAGGGCCCCAAAAAGGCCAAAAACTGCTCCAGTGGATGTAAACAATTATTGGCTATAAAGCCCAGAGATGTCCAAATTTCACGCCATGCTTGGTCAAAGATGCCGTCTTCGCAACTTTCTACGTTTTTGGTTCCTACTACTCGTAGTACAATGGAGTATTTTCTCAGGATGTCGTCCTTTCTTCTAGAATCGTCTTGCTTCAAAAAATGGCCGATAGGCGACAATCACGACTTTATTGGGTAACGCCAGGAAGCAAAAATATTGCTTTTGTGTATTTGGTATCTACAGAGTATTTGGTTTGATAATGAATTTTTCCTTTTTCCTATTTTATATCATTCAAAATCTTGTGTGAATTTTTAATATCAGGAAGAAACTCCAATTTTTCATGTTTTTGGAGGATTTCCCGAAAATCACACTTGCTGAAAAAGCACAAGCTGCATCAACGGAAGCCTCCTCTCTTTAAAAATTGCAGGCGTTTTAGGGTCAGGAAATTGTTGCTATCTCTAAAAAAGATGCAAGTTCGCTGAATAGGTATAGGCACATGAACAACTATCGAGACATGGATTAATCCTGGAGACAGAGAAACACAGTCTGAATACATGGTATAGCCTATATGGCAGGGCAGGAACATTTACCCTCCGCCGAAAGTGACCAGTTGGTCTGACGAGGATGGTTGTTGCTGCTCGAAGCCTGAACTGTCTGGAGAGGTCTCGTTGTGGGCCCTCATTTGGGCCCGATGATACCGCACTTCGTCCTCTACTTTTTCTCTTTGCTTCTTTGACATTCGGCCAAACTTCACAGCTGCAGAAGTTGAAAAAAGAAAAGAAAACAAGAGCTATTAGCTATACTTATAGGCAATAGTCAAATGATTGATGCATACACGCAAAAGAAGATGCATGCAATGGTGGATTCAATAAATCCGCATGATCCTTGTTGCACATAAGAGTAAAATGATAAACATCTTTTATGTTCTCTATCATAAGGGATGAGCTTTGTCATATAGGTCTGCAAGTTTAATAAGGATTTTCAACCGCGAACTTCGATTCCCATTCCCATCATTCAGCAAAGATGTTGATGTTTGAACATTTCAAAAACCAAAGTTCATAATGCCTTCAACTCTGGGCTCCAAGTTTCACCGCAGTTCTGCATTCCTGTTGGATGTTACCCGTAACATCCAACAGGGCTGGATGTTCCTATACGTAAAATGGAATGTTACGTACGAACGTAAATATTCGAAGCCTGAACATCAGGTGTTATCGTCCAAACAGGGTGTTAGGTATACGTAGGAAAACATTCAAGATTTCCTACGTAACACCTTGTCTGGGCGATAGGGTGTTACGCAACAAATCTTGAATGTTTTTGGCGATCCGTTCTGACAAAGTTACGAAAGAAATAAAGGGTGTTCGGCGAAAATGGAAACGATAATTGCACCTCTTTTGGGTGAGGCCGGGGAGGATCGACAACAAACGCGTCTCGGGATATTTTTTTTAATGTTGTTCAGAGCGATAAAAAATTCAAATTGTGTTTTTATTGTTTTCATCGGGAATGACAAAAGTCTAACGAGCATTGCGACGCATCTCAATGACAGTGTGATTGGATTGCGCTGCCTGTAATTGGGTATGGTTCAGCAGCCATAGTTCATTCTTTCACAACTTCAGGCCATGACAGTTTTCTAGACAGATTTGTTCGTTTCGACAGAAACGTCGCAAACCGTTGAAATTTTGACTTTGCGCGCAACACTGTGCATTTCACTCTGTGAGCGAGAAGCACTCCCATTTCACAACATTCACGCGTTGCTACACAATCAGACAATTCGTTTGGACGACCAATGCTGCTTGCAAGTGTTTGTGATCATGTTGAACTCCTGGACAGGACCTGGCCTGTGGGTGCATCGCCCTTCAAGTTTTCGCAAATGCGAGGAGTAGCGTAGCACAAGCATTTTTGGGTAACAGTTTACAATACCGCCCTACCACCCGAACCACCGGAGCTACCCGAACCACCGGAACCGTATTACCACTGCAACCACTCAAACCGTGAATCCACCGTAGCCGCAGGAGCCTGTTGAATCACCGTAGCCACCCGAACCTGGTTTCCCGCCCAAGCAACAGTCGCCACCACCGGAGCCAGTTCGGGTTGCTCCGGTGATCAAAACAGCTCCGGTGGTTCGGGTGGTAAAATTCCGAAGAGCAAGCTTCAGTTGTCGGCAGGTGTATTTCGGCTTTCTGTTTTGTCTTTTATAATAGCTATTCGTTTTTTCCATTCAATCCTTTTTTCGGAATTCCTTTTTTCGTACTGCATGCCTTCGCGTTTTCGACATCTTGCACGCTTGGCATGGTTGTGAGAAAGACGCAAGCCTGTTCAGGCTTAGCCATGAAATTTTCCACATTACAAGGTTCCAGTGCCATGCACTCACTAAGCCGACAATACTGCGACCTCTTTGGTCCACGACAAAAGATGAAATCATGACTGCACTCTGTGATACCAATAGGGCTGAGAATGTTGCTTTGAATGGGACCAATTATTTGCCTGCATCTGGATTTCCAAGTAGCTGCGGTTTCACAACATACGAGTATATCTAAATGGCCAAATTATCACAAATGCACAAAACATTTCGGCAACATATGCCTGCTTGTTTGCTCCCCTCTGGCATCCGAGGCGTTCGGCTGGAGAGGCAGTCACCTACCTCCTGCTGGGCAGTTGACCCTTTCACGAGCCGGGCGAGGCAGGAGTGTGTTTGCAGATCAGGAACGCCTGATAAACCTTCTTATCTGTGCCTGAAATACCCGCCAATGGTTTGCATCCATGCCCAGTTTACAAATTCTACTGGACATGCAGGTGAGGTTGGGTAATCAAAAGCCTGGAGATGTGATCATCGGCAGGATTAAATAAAGTTTTTCTGCTGGATTAACTCGAGCAGTTACTTTCAAATTTCAAACAGAGTCTAATATCTTGCTTTGGCGAGGCCCTCGTCATGCGATGACCTTTCAAATTCTCATTTCCCGAAATTTCCCAAAACACCAAAGGGCGTTGTACGTGTAGATGGCTTTCTTGTGCGAAGGCTCTCAATCGTGTGATGCGTGTTAAACCCTTCTAGGTGGGACCTTTCCCCGACATTGCACCTGTGAAACACTGCAAAACGTTGCCATTTCAGATCACTCATTCACAGAAATTGCCCCTGACACAAAACGACCATGCTTTATCTCACGTGGAGAAAAGCGAGCTTGTGATGCGTGTGCCATTGGAGTTCTGCGGGCGTCGCACCAATTTTCGCATTTGAATGTTGTTTTATTGTTTGTTTTTCATCCTTTCAATCCTCGACTTGAACCTTTTTATCGTATGACCCAGCAGCGAACTAACCTGTGCCTGCCACCAAAGATATTGCGGAGTATTGTTAAAAAAAAAATAAAAAATGTGTGTAGCGTGCTTTTATTTCCCACAGGGGCAAATATCATCAGTGAAACGCTTGCAAATTGATTCCCTTTCAGATGACATCATTCCATGAAATTTCCCCTGAAAACAATCGACTATGCTTTTTCGGCGGAGAAAAACGAGCGTGTGATGTGTGTAGCGTGCTTTTATTTCCCACAGGGGCAAATATCATTAGTGAAACGCTTGCAAATTGATTCCCTTTCAGATGACATTTTTCCATGAAATTTCCCCTGAAAACAATCGACTATGCTTTTTCGGTGGAGAAAAGCGAGCGTGTGATGTGTGTAGCGTGCTTTTATTTCCCACAGGGGCAAATATCATTAGTGAAACGCTTGAAAATTGATTCCCTTTCAGATGACATTATTCCATGAAATTTCCCCTGAAAACAATCGGCTATGCTTTTTCGGTGGAGAAAAACGAGCGTCTGATGTGTGTAGCGTGCTTTTATTTCCCACAGGGGCAAATATCATTAGTGAAACGCTTGCAAATTGATTCCCTTTCAGATGACATTATTCCATGAAATTTCCCCTGAAAACAATCGGCTATGCTTTTTCGGTGGAGAAAAACGAGCGTCTGATGTGTGTAGCGTGCTTTTATTTCCCACAGGGGCAAATATCATTGGTGAAACGCTTACAAATTGATTCCCTTTCAGATGACATCATTCCATGAAATTTCCCCGGAAAACAATCGACTATACTTTTTCGGTGGAGAAAAGCGAGCGTGTGATGTGTGTAGCGTGCTTTTATTTCCGACAGGGGCAAATATCATCAGTGAAACGCTTGCAAATTGATTCCCTTTCAGATGACATCATTCCATGAAATTTCCCCTGAAAACAATCGACTATGCTTTTTCGGTGGAGAAAAGCGAGCGTGTGATGTGTGTAGCGTGCTTTTATTTCCCACAGGGGCAAATATCATCAGTGAAACGCTTGCAAATTGATTCCCTTTCAGATGACATCATTCCATGAAATTTCCCCTGAAAACAATCGACTATACTTTTTCCGTGGAGAAAAGCGAGCGTGTGATGTGTGTAGCGTGCTTTTATTTCCCACAGGGGCAATTTCATTAGTGAAACGCTTGCAAACTGATTCCCTTTCAGATGACATTATTCCATGAAATTTCCCCTGAAAACAATCGACTGTGCTTTTTCAGTGGAGAAAAGCGAGCGTGTGATGTGTGTAGCGTGCTTTTATTTCCCACAGGGGCAAATATCATCAGTGAAACGCTGGCAAATTGATTCCCTTTCAGATGACATTATTCCATGAAATTTCCCCTGAAAACAATCGACAATGCTTTTTAGGTGGAGAAAAGCGAGCGTGTGATGTGTGTAGCGTGCTTTTATTTCCCACAGGGGCAAATATCATTAGTGAAACGCTTTAGTCCAGATTAAAAAACGCTTTTTTAGATTAGTCCAGGACAAAATCTTTGATTTTCGCCACTGATGCATTTCAATGGCGCCCGCATTTTCAATCTCACAACCCGCTTTCAGAATGGCGGAATGAACGCAATAAACTTTTTTGGACGCTGTGAATCATTGTTTACACAACTGAAACATTTACTTGGCTAGCAGAAGAAAAAAAGATGGGCAGGATAGCCGATGTTCGCATTGGGGTGAGCCAAGATGAAAACTCACTTTGCAATATTCTGATTTTGTGTTTTTATTGAATGCCATTATGTGCCTCTAGTTTTTGTCTGCATCTTTTTATGAAAATACATTTGATCACCGGTTATTTGCAAATAATGCAATGCTTAGGCCTATTTCTGCTTCGCTGACAAGACTGCTAGATTTTTGCTTTGAAGCCGTAAACGTTTGTCGCTCGCTGAAATGAACAATATGCCTCTTTCTCCAAGCAACGGGAATCCAAGAAACGGGAGTCCAAGAAACGGGAATTCAAGAAACGGGAATCCAAGAAACGGGACGATTTTCGTCCAAGAAACGGGAATCCAAGAAACGGACTAGCGCCGTTCGAAAGCAGAGCTACGTCTCTTCAATGGATACGGCCACTTGCTAGCAGTCTTTTTCGTTTCCTTTTTCGCCGAACGCCCTTTACAGCGTATCAGTCGGAAGGCCGGTCTTTTGTTTTTATTTTTGTATTGTTTTTTATTGTTTTTATACATAAGTATAATTATTAGGCCTGCATTTTAGGAACTATTTTGGTTGGTGCTGAGCAGTAAAGGCTGCGAAGAAAAAGAAAACTGAGGAGCAGTTTTCTGATATCGCTTTTGAAGCCTTTTCGGCTGGAGGTTTCTTGCGGGAAAAAGACAACAACCATCGCTTGTGGTCCACATTGGCCAAGCGAGTGGGGGTCGCGGTGCTCTGCAGGCCCTGCGCAATGATGGCCTGCAGCCGGAAATTAAACACAATGGCCACTGATAACACAACCTGCTTAAGGAATGAACACCTGTTGTTTTATGAACAGGGAATGAAGAAAAAGGAAAAAACCAATCAACGATGCCAGGTAAAATGCGCTCGGCAGTTTGGCTGCGCCCAGTCAGTCGCGCGGCATCGGTGACTCCACACTTCACTTTTTGAAAAATTGCAATATATCCGCGGAACCCGAATTGACGAAAGGCCAGAACACAACACCACATTTCAGCTATCGAAACCGTATCATCCGGCATCAGGTTTGCCACAACGTGTCCGCAAATATCACTGGACGTTCGTTTACTCGTACATGTATTTTACAGGGTGAGTCACCTCGAATGTTGGTTTTTTTTTTCGGTTTCCGCACAAACGGCTGCACCAACATTGTGGTGCAATGGAGGTTTTGGAGCCTGGTTCTCTTGCGCTTCGTTTGGTTCCATTGGGTTCTCCCAAATTTTGGGGAAGGGTAGGTAGGGTTGTTTTCTATGCTGCGCATTATCTCCGGAAATGTGCTTCGGAGGTCCATGGTTTAAATTACAAAGTTGTTCATTTCCTTGTTCTGAAGGCACCAGAAGTGATCCGATTCAAATCCATCCCTTGGCTTCCGTTTTAGGGGTGGTTTTTTGCGGGAAGTGGTAGAGAGGTTGGAGGGACGTTTTTTTCAGCAGGCATGCGTTCTTCGTGTCTCGGATGATGGGGCCTGAGACCTCAGTCTTCTTGAGATTGGTGAATTTGGGGGTTTCTGAAGGGGTGCAAGGAGTGGTTATGGAGATATCTCCGTTTTCCGGAAATTGTGATCGAAAAAAAAAACAACATGCGGGACGACTTTCCCTGTATTTTAAATAGAAAATCAAGCCTGTATTTTGGCTGTCTTAATTTCATCTATGATTTGTCAAAACGATTTGCCTGGCGAATGGTGGGTTTTCTCACGCGTTTGTGTTTCCCATAATCTGAGCCTGCTGTTTTTTTTTCCAGTTTTCTCGATAAGCGTTTGTGCACATTTGCTTGGCTATAAAAGTAGTTTGTTTTGCATACTTTTTGTGCATCACTTGCTTGCTGAGCGAAGGCATCACTGTAGGATATTCTCCGCGTTCTGACGTTCACAATAAACAATGGCCTCATCTTTCTCGACCGTTGTGTTTCGTGGCCTTCCACACAGGCCTCGTGCACCATACCTCTTTGATGAGCATGCCAACGTGATTTTAATACTCAATAAGTGGCGTAATTCGTCGCTTTGGGTGTCGCCAGTTTTTATTTGTCCGAAAGAGGCGCGGATGTCGCTCGGTGGCCTACTGCGACAAGTAAAATGCATTGCGACTATACGGCGGTCGCGGGTTGTCACCCACGGAATGTTAAATTTCTCTGGAACCGTTTCACGGATTTTGACAGAATTTTTGTGCTGGAAAGCAGAAAATGTGCGATTTTGGACGTATATAACAGCCCCGAATTTTTCGCTGGTAAAATGCTGAAATATTGGAGATATACAAAAGTGTCAAGTTAAGATGTGATAAAATTCCGGGTTCCTGCCTCACATTTTCAAGGATTGCACGATTTTTTCCGCTGTAACATGGTTTTGACCTGCGGAAGAGTTGTAGATGAAGCTTTCAGCTTTCCAAAAATACCAAAATCATTGAATTTTATCATCATTTTATGAATTAAAAACGCGACATGGAAACATTATTTTTTCGTTGCGTCGAAAACAAAAAATGCTTCCATGTCGTGTTTCTTCTCCATAAAATGGTCAAATGATGTTCTAATTCAATGATTTTGGTATTTTTGGAAAGCTGAAAGCTTCCTCTATAACTCTTCCACAGCTCGAAACCATGTTACTACGGGAAAAATCGCTGCCTCCAAGGGAGACGCGGCCTCATCCCCGCTTATTTTTGTGCAGAAAATAAAATGAATTCTTCCGCGTCGCGTTCTTTCTTAATAAAAAAGAGTCAAATGGTGTTCAAATGCAATGATTTTGGTGTCTGTGGATAGCTGAGGGCTTCCTCTACAACTCTTCTGCAGGTCGAAACCATGTTGCAACTGAATAAATCGCGCAATCTTTGAAAGTATTAGGCAAGAACGCAAAATTTTATCAAATCAAAATTTGAACATATTTTTCCCCACATGACTTTCAGTTTTGCCCGTGAAAAGTTCGGGATAATTTTATAGTCCTGAAAAGGTCTAATTTTCAGCTTTCCAACACAAAAGATTTCATCAAAATCCGTCATTTGGTTCCAGAGAAATTAAACAGTTCGTTGCCGATGCACAGCGACGCACAAATCAACCAGAGCCAGGAAAACCGGCCTCTTGACGCGACGGCAGAGAAAGGAAAAGAGCGAAAATTGGCGCTCGGTGGGCGGGGATGGGCAATGAGAGTTACGGCACTAAAAAGAAAAGAATCACGTTGAGCATGCCATAATCACCATTGCCATGAGAAGTAAGTCTTCGTCAAATAAAATTTGTGCAGTTGCGATTCATTGATTAACACGAAAAAATTCAAGCAAAGCGAAAGTCGAAAACTGGGGTTTGCCCAATGAACTATCCTGCATAGTTCATTGGTTTTGCCAGAACAAAACGAAGGTAGGGCGCATTTGAGACGATTGCCGTTTTTCTTCATAGCTTACCCAGGTCTTGCTATCTTTTCTTGAGCCCCCCCTTTTGCCTCTTGTCTGTTTGGGTTATCCCGCACCACATTCTTTCTTTTAGAAATTAGCCTTTGATTTCCATAGTTGTTCCACACTCGTGCACCTACAATTTTTTTGCATACCTTGCGGTAAACGAACAGCATGCCCTTGAGAAAATGTGCTATGCTTCTCAATAATTGGCGTGGCGGTCACCTGGAGATAGCCACGGGGTGGATTCTGCAGTCATTCACATCCATATTGTCACGCGATCGATTCGTTTTGGCGCTGATCACAATGAGAGATGACAAAACTGTATGCATTCACGTCTATTCCCTGGCCCATGCCCTCTCATTATATGTGAGTATACACAGCATCTACGGATTTGCTGTGTCTCTGACGGTGCCAAGAGTTCGAATAGGACACATATTTTGCCTGCGCGTATTTGAAAAAATAGGTCAATCACTTCCTATCTAAATCAAGAGACCATTATAGGTGCATCAGGTTGGTATCGTCGGCAAACATGAACCTGGTTTGTTTCGCGTATTATTTTTACACTTCATCAGTTTAGAAGCACCCTCTGATGATTGGTAGGGACTCGCATGGGCAAATAGCACAGACGCAGACGATTTTCCGCTTTGATCTTCTGCATCAACATGTTTACAACTGCCACTGCATCTCGTATCTGTTCATATGCAAACGTGGTACCATACCGCTGCACCTCTAAGAGTAGGTATTGTTAAAATCGGTGCACAAAAGCATACTAATTCGCGAATAGGGATATGCCTGATCGTGGTACCTGTTTCAGGCAATGCGAGCGTGTTTGGAAATTCATATGGGAAAAAGTATGCGGTCTTGTTGAGCATTAGGCTACGTAGCACGATCAAAAATTATTCAGTGTCAAGATTTGCTACGACCCCCCATTTTCTCAGATATGGAGCCCCAAAGTACCTAAATTGGTTTTTTATGGAAGCTCTGGTCGAATTGCGTCGTCGATACAGGTAAAAGTTTTTGCGATTGGGTTCTGCAGAAACTCAGAAGAAATTGCAGTTTTCAAATGTCCACCGGCCCCAATTTGCAATTCATCGCAGGGAAATGGTGGGAAATTTCAATTGGGCAATTTCATTTCAGCTTGGGTTGATTTCAGGAATTTCGGTTCTGGGCTCTGAAATGGGTTTGTTAAAAATGTCAGGAATCACGGGTAATTTTTGAAAAGTCTAAAAAGGACAGTTTCCTCGCTCTAAATTTCATGGTTTGTTTGCCAGATTATTTCGTGTGGCATGCTGGAATCCAATTAAAAAAAATAGTTCAAATAACCACATGCCAAGCGGTTGTTCCGGCTCATTTAGCGCCTTATACCGTGACTTAACCTGACATAACCTAGCCTAACCTAGCCAAATTCTTTCTAAAATCTTCCGATATCATAAATCTGGCAACATTGTATCTGGCATGCATTTTTAAAATGTCCAAATTTGATGTTCCAAAAATTAGACGAAATTCCGGTTTGACAAAATAAGCTGAGGCTGACGAGACAGTGGAATGGATGCATGAGATTGTTTTTATTGTAATTTCCATTGCTGCAAATTTGCAGAGGAGAATCTGCCATGCACTGGAAATTCGGCAGTTTTGTAACCCTTCGAAAAGCGAAC
Organism: Sinentomon sp. SZTP_YWyxl; assembly: GCA_030068105.1. Classification (NCBI taxonomy): domain Eukaryota; kingdom Metazoa; phylum Arthropoda; class Protura; order Sinentomata; family Sinentomidae; genus Sinentomon; species Sinentomon sp. SZTP_YWyxl. The sequence goes on from JASGXE010005218.1 coordinate 24,811, forward strand.
AATAGAATGAGCCTTGGAAGAGAGAATAATTCTTTCATCCAAGGAATGAGCATTCATCGAACTTGCTGTGAGTGCTAACAAACTATGGTGTGTATAGCAACGTTGAGTGATTTGCAGAAACCTGTCGGGATACTTGAGCAGGGTTGGGTTTTTTCTATCGCTGTAACGGCAAGTTTTGTTTTATTCTTCATTATTTTATTGTTATATATCATTTGATTTCTTAACCGCTGTTTTTATACATATTTGCATCTTCCTTGCAAATTTGTGTCTTAAATAAAATAAAATAAATAAGTTTTACAGGTTTTATTTTTGTTCTCTTTCGCGGGTATTTGGAATAGAAAATGCTGAAATTTCAGTTTCAACGAGGCCGCATGACTGGGTGCATCAGCGCAAGTGTCGGACTCGAATTGTCCATGATTGTGATTTGCTTTCACATTTTCGTCATATTTACCTGTTTAACTCTATGATTTCCAATGATTCATGCGTGTTTTATCGTAGTTAGCCAATGTGGTAGCTTGGGGGTGACTCCTGGACAAAAATTGACTCTGCTAAATGCACTAGCCAAACCAATCAGATATGTGAGAAACCGAAAAGGCACTTCAGTAAAAAATGAACAGCACAAAAAACCGAAAACCTCGGCAGAGAAATCCCGCCTTCTGTCGTAATATCCCGACGCCTGGTAACGAACAAACTGACCGCGGTCAACATTCACATATGTCAAAAACAGATAAGGTACCTACGAGTTTGTAAATTTTTCGCCATCAAACAACGCGATGACGCCTACAGCTATTGCAACCGCGGAGGGACATCCAATTGAAAATTGCTTCGACGTATCTATGCTATGGATACAGGATACATTTGGAAATAACAAAGAAAGAAATCCCCATTATTGGCATTGAATTGAACTCGTTCTTTGAAATTTTCCGAAGTTCCTTTCTTTTCTGCAACAAACGCCTTTTTCACTCTTCTGTTTTTTTTTGCAAAAACCTACAAACAACGTCGTTTTTTGCCGAATTCCTGTGAACGCCTGACTATTTTACAGAATATGCAACACACATCACAATGCACATCCAATAATTTGCATAACCTTTTTTTCGCCAATCCATCTACGGAAGCGATATCGAATTGCATGCAAGCGTGTCTTTCTGTTTTGGCGGAGTCTGGATAGGAACGACAATTGTATATCTGCAGTTTTTAGTGACTTCGTTAATTTTCGTCTGTATTAGGTACAAATCTGGCTTTGCTTTTATCTATACGTTGGTATCTTTTATCTATCTATACGTTGGTATTTACCTGGATTGGTACTGCAGGCGAACGTTTGGCGAATCTCTTGGCAATTCGCCTCGATGACTGCAAAGGAAAATTTTGTATTTTCCTTTCACGCAGCAGCATCAGTAGCGAATTGTCGCATTTCGCACAAGTCCCGTCCAGCGGCGTGCTTGCTGCTCGTCTTGTTTGTGACAGATCCATGAAGTTTGTGTTTTCTCCAAGCGCACAAGCATATCGTTTCTGGAATATGGTGCACTCCTTGTGGAGTATCATTTCACAGGCGGCCCTGCATAAAAATCCCGTTTTGATCATGCCCAACAAGACAAAAAGTTTCCAAAAAGGATGTGTTCGCCGTGCGGAAATATTCCTTCATGGCGAGAACAGCATGTCCGTTTTGTCTCGTGTCATATTTATTGCAATTGTTTGAAGTTATTGAAGGTATTTTCTATTCTTTGACAAGTTTTCTCTGAAAAATAAAAAAGAAATACAACACATCAAAAATGAAAATTACAATAGAATAGTACGAATTGTGTCTGTGTTGTTTTTATTGCTCTTCTTTGAAGTAGTTTATTGGATTTTAGCATTCAGTTCTACAAGGGGTTTCCCCCTTGTTGTTACCCCCAACAAATTCCGCAATGTTTACCAAGCCAGATTTTGATTCAAAGTAGTGAGATGCAAATCAATCCAAAATCCAAAATCCTTTAAAAAAAAACTCTTTGGGTTCTCTCATCAAAGTTTAGAATCAAAATGCATGGAACAAAGGCTGTCGTGTAAATGACAAAACTAGGGTATGCACGTGCATATAGGTATTTCATTCCTGCACTATTGACATTGGACAATGGGACAGTTTTCAGCAGTCAACGTTCATACACGAAAAAGGTTCGGTCCGGAAACAGCACCAGTCGAAAAATGCCGACGCTGAAGACGTGTTCCTCAGATCAGTTCCCTCCACAAATTTGCATTTTCAAAAACTGTGTCTGAAATTCTGGGGGACCTCAATCCGACCCGGGAAAGACATCACTCTGGAGAGGATTTCCAGTCGTTCAGCAATTCAGGAGCCAGATTGGCCAGAGTGGGGAGTGGGGAGAGGCAACGCCTTTTTCAATTCAAAGCAATGATGGTTGTGGCCTGAGCCAAAACGAACCAAACAACTCGTTGTCACACAGGCCTTCACCGCACGCGTATACAGGGTGCCTTATCCGTATTGCGTTGAGAGAAAAAAAAAACTGTCGGTTTTTTCATCACAATCTGTACCAGCCAAACAAATCTGGGGCATTTTTCTCCAAAGCATTCGAGTTTTGCAGGGCAGTTAAAGCAAACACAGGTTGTAATTAGAAATGTAAAAGAAACGCCACAAGTACAAGTACAGGTACTTCTTTCTGCAGGTGCACAGAGGAATCCAACCGAAGACGCTTTGAGCAATTTTCAATAATTTTTAGGGGAAATCAAACGCTATTCACGAGATTGTTGAAAACCGTTGTCGCAAGAAGCCGATTTGAGATCGGCAGTGCACGGTTTGCAAAAAAAAAACGGTCTACTCGCACGCCCAAGAAACTTCCAAGGGAAAAGGATCTCGGAAAAGATTGTTATGAGTCAAGACCATCTTTTCATTAGCACTGCCCGGGGCGAAATGGATTTGAGGGTGAACGGTTTTGGGGGCGAAATCGATTTAGGAGCGAAACAGATTGGGGAGCGAAATTGATTTGGGTGCGAAGATGAGAGGAGATTATTTCTGTTTTTATTTTTTAGAGTCGGAGCTCATCCGATAAGCAGGCAATCTTCTTCAGAAATAAAGTTCTAACCCATTTCCTCGATCCATAATCAATCCATCTGATCAAGTGTTGAAGCAACCAGCTTTTAAGTTAAAATATTGTTACCCCAAACAACGAAAAAAAATCGTTTTTTTTTTGCAAAAATAGGTTAGATTACGTCAGATTTTGGATTCCCAGATTTCCAGACTTGAGTGAATGTAGTCGTTGTCTCATAAAGATCAAATTTTACCCCCAATGTCGTGACAGTTGAACAGTCGTGACAGTTGAACTGTCCTTGACAGGACAGAACACAAGCTTCCAGCTGAAACACATGTTCTTTGCATTCGTGTGGCAGTGAGCAGTGAGGGACCATTGGACCAGTGCCAAACGAGATGAGACAGTGGCAGCACGCATTTTTTAGAAAACTTGCAAAAATAGACAAATCGTCGGCGCTATGCTACGAGCTAGAGTATCCACCTTTCCAGTCACCTGTGTAATTGATTGTACATTTTTACCTGCATTAATAGCCGCACCTGTGCATGAACAAGTTCACGACGAGTACTGTTCACCTTCCGCACTGTTATTTGCTCACCTCGGAAGGGTGGGAAAACTAAGAGAACTTGGGTTTGGATGGTATGTAGGGTCAGATTGGGTGTATGTGAAGATTAGGTTTCTTTCTCACTTTTTGGAGACGTGCAAAATCGGGATGTGCCCGTGTGGAAATCCGTGTGCAGAATTGAAACGCCACCGGATCGGGGCAGTCGCCAAAATTTGCCTTGGGACGAAAAAAGCACAAACAGAACCTGAGAAATTCTATCCTTTCCGTCGACACACTGTGTACTTCCATTATCCGTTCAACATTGTCAGGTCGTCAACCCCGTGGAAGCACGTGGCAACGAATGGCCTCGCAACGCCTGCCCACGCTGGGCTGCCTCTCTCGTCTTTCGTTGTCTGTCTCTTGGATTCGAAGTATCAACGTCCTCGCCTACCTCAACACTGCTCTGCTGGTAACGGTACATTCTCTTTCTCTTCTCTCGCTCTGCTCTCTTGGAGTACCGTTGCGTGAATTGCACAACACAGAAATTCCCACTCTGTGTTTGCTCAGTTTGCTGGCCTGGCCTGTGGCCCACTCCGAACGAAGGTATTGTGGACTGGGCACAGCAGCATTGATGCAATCGCACGCGAAGAGACAGCCAATCATGCCAGCGTGTATCTTCGTGAATGTGGTGGTAATTCAATCGACATGTCATGTCGATGTGTGCGAATTTCAAGAGGTGGGATGATCGTTGCCTCCGAGAGAAGGGGGCACTGGATGACCACGCCGGTCCTCCTCCTGGACCCCGGTTCGGCTGACGATGACGATCCGCTGGGCCTCAACGGGATCTCGAAATGCGACCACCCACCGACAAAAGAAGAAGGTGTTTATGGAAAAGCCAGTGTAAATTTTTCAATTTACAGACAATCCCTGAACGCTTGGGTAAAATTCCTGAATTTTACAAAAATCTCCCTTGTGAATTGGCCACCAAACCCGTTCTTCAAAATAACAAGGGTGGAACAGGACTGCCACCAAAGGTGCTGCATTCTGTTCTCAAGCAAGGTGGGTGGCAAGAATTTTGGAAGTTTGGAACAGAAAAACTTTCTGCGAATTCCAGAAATGAAAGACTGCCAATTCCACAAAATGCAAAAATACGGCATTTTGTTTTCGATGTTGCAAAGGATTATGCACGAAATGTGGTCGGGTCGGGGTCTGGGGGATGTTTATGCTGATCGCCGAATGTGGTCGAACTGCTTTGCTCACTGCAATCCGATAAATCGCCAATTCAACACCATCCAGGTCCGGATTAAACCAACCGGATCCACCATGTTTGCTCGCCTAAATACGAATAGATACGCAAACATGACAAAAACGCGCTGTCATATTTACCCCCAAGTTCGTATAGCTTTGCACGATTGGAATCTTATTTCCAGCCCGGGGTTGAACCATTGGCAGATGGCGCCCATGGGCCGCCGCTTAACCCAATCTACTTTCTTTTCTTTGGTCTGACCCATAAAGAGCGCTTTCCGTGCAAACTTCGATTGCAGTCCCCTTGCCAGGTGAGTGAGTGGAAAGATTTTAAACTGCCCGACACGAGTCTTTTGGCTGCTACGTTTCTGCCCTGGCCCGTTTCGACTCTCTTCACCTAACCTGGATCAACCGGGCTCACCCAGTTGAACCATATTGATGCCAGGCTTGATGCGGACACCGAGTCAACGCAGGTTGATGCGGGACCCCCATCCTCAAACAGACACCACGAAATTTTCACAGTTCATCAAACAAGTCCCTTTCATTCGATTTTCAGAGAAGCCATGTCACTCGTCTCGCTCCTCCAGCTTCCCAACTGCTGGACACGCACACCCTCCA
>JASGXE010005219.1:0-24237 GCA_030068105.1 Sinentomon sp. SZTP_YWyxl
TGGAATTTCGAAGTCAAATTTTGCGGAAAAGTTCTTGAACACCAAACTGAGACTGAGTTCAAAGATGGGCATGATCGGAGCATTGGAAGTCACAAAAAGGTCACAAGGAAGGTCACTGCATATTGCCTGCCTGTAACAGGGTGCACATCGTTTACCTATTTACGAAAGCATGTCTGCGCCCGTGATTTAAAACTAAAGTTTCAGCACAAGGAAATGAGTTGTGGCATGATAGGCTAGTGGTTAGTGCATCCGGCTGCGAATCAGAAGATCGTGAATTCGAGCCCAGGTCAGAATATTGTGTAGGTGATGATTTTTTCAAAATTGTTTTTCAGTCTCCAAAATGAATCTCGTGGTCAAAACTCAGAAAACAATTCGTGTTTCTCTTTATTATTCTCGATTTCAGTCTTCTTTTCTTTTTCGACTTCTTTCGTTACCATATTTCTTTCTGGTTAGCAATTTTTTTTGAAATTTTATTTTTTTACTTTTTTATTTTTATTTTATTTTTTTATTTTTTTTATTTTTATATTTTATTTTAAATTTTATTTTTTTACTGAATTTTTTTTTTCATAATCGAAAAAATTGTTTTTCAAAACTGGAAAAATACCTATCTTTGTGCAAAATTGGTGCGACCAGTTCTCCACATGGGAAAGCAGTGGAAAACAAAACACAGCTGACAGCAGCATGTCCAGACTTAGGTGCCGGATGCGGTACCTACCTATACCTCGAGCTCAGGCACATGTCAAAATTCCAAAATTTCTCCCACTCGTCCCCAATGATTCATTGTCATGGACTCTTCCCTTGGATGAAGGAAACTGGAATCCTGCTGACGCTTAGATTTGTTCAGAAATGTTCCGATTTTTAGCGCTACCCAAACATTTATTGGGTCGTGCCTCGATGCGAATCGTTGTTCTTCGCTTTTTTCTCCTCTCACATGTCACCGGGTACGAACCTTAAAGTTCTAAAAGAAATTTGCCACAAGAAGTGGAAATTAAAATGAGAAAAGGCAAGAAATACCAAACCCCATTCTCTGATTTCAGTATTGACTTTTTCTCCCTTGGAGGTATGAGAAAAGAACTCCATCTGTTGGCAATCCGGACATATCTCAGAAGAACACACAATGTTTACCTATTCAAATTCTTCCGGTCTCTGTGCCACGCCCAGAGACTTGAAAATTTGACTGTTCTACGATGAAATTTTACTTCCCCCATGAACGCCCCAAAATTGGTCCATTTTTGAGGGACTTTAAGGGGGGAATTTCATGGAAATGGGGGCCCAGTGCAAGTTTTTTTACCGATTTACCTTATATCGATTTTTTTGCCATCAGGAACATTTCCATGAATTTTGGCGAAACGTTTTTGGCACACCCTGTAGAGTCCCTGGGACACCTCTTGGAAACTTTTTATGTGGACCAGCCCTCTAAATCTGCAATGGAATGTATCCCTTTGGGACATGTCTGAAGCTGCATGGCATTCTTCCAAGCGTCCGGCTACAAAACCATAGGTCTTGTTAAGGTTGCAGTTTTCGATGAGTCCCATGGGAATCCAGTGCAGTTGCTGAATACGAAAGTCAGTGTTTAATAAATAAGCATCACCCTGTACTTCGAAAACCACTAGAAGCACAGATTAGCTGCGCCCAAAAATAAATTCTACATGTAAATACCTTTCAGTCAGAAAATAGGTTTGCCCTTGTAATCGGTGTGCTGCTCGAGAAGTTGTGGGTGTTTGAAATCGGTTCCTTCGAGACTGTGACTGTGAATCGTGGAAATCTTTAAGAAAGGTGTGAGATCAAGCATTTACATTCGTTTTAAACGTGGTGAAAGTCCCATGCAAATGCATGCTATTGCTGATTTGGTGGCAGCATTTGGTGACAGTGCATGTTCATGTGCCACAGTTACAAAGTTGATAAAAAGATTTTAGATGGCAGAGAGAACAGTTGATTGCGATCCCCATACCGGTTGCCATTTTGAAGTCACCAACGAGCAAATGGTGGATACTGTCAGGGGTCGCATTGTAAAATAAAATGTAGGGGAGCGCCACGAGCATTTTTAGACTCACTCACAACCACGATCTGCACACACCTAATTGAATATTTCCGCGGGGCATGGACGATATGTTTCAGTGAAGTGAGGTGACTCATGACTGAGGTACCTAAATGGAAAAGGAAAATTTCTTAATGCTGTGTTAGAAATTTAAAACTCGCACTCACTATCACTTATCAGGGAGTGTAAAAAGCTGTGCCCTCTTGCTCGAGATATGAAAGGTGGTGTCGCAAATCAATCTTCGCAACCATTTGCATTTGGGTAATTGGCTAAAATTTTATTTTTTTTTTGCCTTATTTTTTTTATTGGCCTAAACCACAAAAGTGGATTGTGTTTGTCGACTGATGGATCTGAGGTTGAGGTATTTGATCAACAGAGGGCAGAGACAATTCAATGTGTCAAATGCACAGAAATATATTTTCTTTGTCTTTGACACAGCGAAAAGATTTTTGACCAAATTTGCATTTCGAGTTGGCAGTTGGATGCACGATGGCTAAAAATCAGGAGGCTGGGGAACGATGTTCCCCCTGGATAATTTTTTAGCCAGGTGAACGCCGTTCCCCCTTCCAAAAAGCTTGGGGAATGCCGTTCCCCTGCGTTCCCCCTCAATGCGGCCCCTGGATACTGTGTTCGCAAAAATGCGCGAACCACGGTGAAAATGCTTGAAACGTAACTTGGAATGTCTAACACCAGCATGCTAATGATACTCCATGAACAACTTGGTCTCAGGAAGATCTGCTCCAGATGTATCCCTCGCAAACTGAGAAGAGCAAAAAGCTCATAGCGTGTTCAAGTCAGCAAAGAACTGCTCAAAATGTTCGGCCCAAATGGCACAAAACGGCCGACGGACATAGTTACTGGTGGTGAAACATCGATATTCCTACTTTTATAGAATACCTAAACTAAATAAGCCGGTAACAGGCCTCATATGGTTCGTGGCTCTTTCCTCTTGTAAAATCTGAGCTTGCTTGAACGCAAATCTCAAGTATGCATGATCTGGCAAAAGAGGTGAATTCAGTATTGAGGAGTATACCTGCTTCAGAATGTCGTGGTGGACTCTACGATTAGATTAAACAATAATTGCAAATTTGCATACACGACGGAGAAGGTTGCTTCGAAGGAATGTAAAAAAAAACTTCTGTGCCAACTGGTTCAAAAGATAAAGGGTGATCTTTATTAAAATTTATTTAACACTGACCTACGGAGTCCTGAGGGTTGCATTCATCTTTAAATAAAGAGAACTCATGGCGGTGTAGTTTTAGGGGAGTGTGGGTAGAGGTGCCATGCAGTCGTATGCGGGGGTCCAATGGGTCCCATGAGGGTTCTTTGCAACCTTGGATTTGGCTTCAGACACATTTTGACCTCTTGTAAGTCCTGATTCGGGGTAATAAGGTGCAAATGGTTGTAAATTTGGATGAGTCAGCCCTCTCTTGGCCTTTAATTTTATGGAATTTTTTTGTTTTTAACTTAATTTTTGATTTTAGTGGTCTTTTACGGTTGGCTGGATAGATCACAGTGACATGGTGAAATGAAAAGTGATGGTGTATTGTGGTGTAAATGAAGTTGTGATGGGTATGGCATTGTCATATCTCCTAAATTAGGATGCATCAAGGTGATGCACTAGGATTCAGAAGTCCTGGGATGGATACTGGATACAGTTCAAATATTTTTGGGCTAGTGTCAAAGGCCAATTATACTCTCGATTATGATAGGTTAGTCTGAGATATTTGTGGTATTTTCCACATTTTATTTTTCGTGGTACCTACCTATTTTTAATGCCAGTTGTCCTTTATTGCCGAATTGTTGCCGAATTCATGTGTCAAGCAGAATTCGTTCGATTTGTAACACTGACACTAGCAACTCGAAGGTATCACATGAGTATGTTGACTGTACCTACTTCGTCTGAAAAATGCCGTATTATTTTTTTATAAACTTCAACAAACATTTCTAATTGATTGAGTTGATCAAGATTTATCATAATCAACAAATATTTTTTATCAACTGTCAGCAAAAAGGTGCCTAATCACAAAGATTGGTTCCACAATAAGTTGCCTTTAAGCAACATTTAAAACCCCGGGTTTGTGCCAAGAGAACAGAATAATACTCGTAACGGGTCTGCTGCAGAAAAACCATGCAAGTGTTTGAAATGTAGGCTGTTTAGGTAGCCTACTTCTTGACCACTTGGAAGGAACTCTGGGGACTATGGCTGCCTTGGGGCATAAATTTGTGCAGTCCCTTTTGTATAACTTTCATTTATTTGCAGTGGGTTAACTAAACCAGACCCAGGCTCGCAAGATGATAGCGGCTTTGAACAGAGTGATGTTGACATGCGGGATTCAAACAGAGACATGACCAATGACATTCAAAATGGCAGTTTGGATTCACGGCTTGGCATGCATCAACCTCTTCCTCCAATCAGCACGATGCCTCATCATCCGCTCAACATGCGGATAAAGACAGAAGGCGATGATCCTTACAGTTTTATCGATGAAGAGCCAGCCCCTTTGAGGATCGGTGCTTTCGGACAGGGTGCAATTACTACTGAAGAAATGGAACAGTCACCGAAGAAGAGGGGAAGGAAGAAGAAAATAAAGTCGGAGACTGGGTGAGATATTTCATCTGAACATGTTTTCACTTCTTTTGTGGACTTTTCAACCAGTGTGATGAACTGGAAAGGACTGGTCATTTTGACATTGCTTGATTTGGATTCCATAATATCCTGCCGCAAGTCGGTGTCGCAACTTCTAAAAATTTCAGAATACCTTCGCTTCGACCAAATTGGGAGCAGGAGAGTGTAAGGATGACCTGCTTACTTGTGTCTGCATGCGGTGGAATGATCAATGCCATACAAGGATGGGCGAAGTTGCATCCTAGTTACCACCCACAACTCCATGCAGGCATGGAGTTGGTGGTGGTAAGGCGATCTCTGGGGGGGGGGTAAAGGCACCAAAGCAGTGTCTGGAGCATGCCCAATTTTCTTGTACTGGAGGTTCTGCAGTAGCGATTGATCGAGCAGGAAATAGGTGTCTATAAGAGAAACATCATGACACCAGTGGGTGTGAAATCTTGTAGCGCGATAGAAGGGGGTTTGAGGGTGTGTCCAAGACTTTGGGGCTAAAGTTGTTAGGGGGTCAGCACGCATAGCCAATAATGAAAACAGAAAAGATGAACCTTTTCTGTCGAGATGCAGACAAGCAAGATTTTGGAAACCAATTTTTAATTGGTTTCCAAAATCAACATATTTATCGATATCTAGGAACACACCAAACTATTAATAGTTTGGTGTGTTCAGAACTTTCCAGGAAAAAGCGATCACATGGTTTCCAAAATCAACATGTTTATCGGTATCTGGGAACACACCAAACTATTAATAGTGTTCCTAGATATCGATAAACGTGTTGATTTTGGAAACCATGTGATCGCTTTTTCCTGGAAAGTTCGAGGTTTACTCTCGGCATTTTCTTGAATCTTGTTCATGTTCCAACACCATTGTGACGAATCCCGGAACAACAGCAAGATTCTGCAAATGTTGAAAGGAAACCGTCGCAGCTCACCCTGTCAAGAGCAATCACAAATTAAACAACCCCAACTCACATGAAGTTTACACATTCCTGCAAAATGTATTTCTTTGTTTTAAAATCATAGGTATACAGTTGCTGATTTCTTGCTGTTCTCTGGCAGATTACCTCTCAATATTCCTTGCCTAAAACTGTGGGAACCTGCTGGAGTTGTTCAAAAAATAATCGATTAAAGTGCCTGGTTGTTTTTGAGAAATGTCGGCATGCTGGTGGGTGAAATGGCAATGTGATGTTTTGATGCTTGTCGGTGGTGCTGCATAGACTGGTGCTGCTTATTGTCGACAAGGTTGTGCCATTTCATCCGCTGCTGATGTTGATACTGTTACCAGCCCCAATCCTCGGAGGCTTCCCAAAAAGGGACATCATTTCGCGGGGCAACTGCTCCCTGATGAGAAATGCCCCCAGGGGCTCACTTCCCCTGGCAGGTGTGTGCTAAATTTCACCCTGGTGTGAATTTTGACTTTAAGAACACGAAAGGTATAGCACTCAAAATGTTCCCCAAATTTCAAAATTATTCAGCTTCCTAGAGGCTCCGCCCCCAGACCCCCGAGGGGTTTGCACCCTGGAACCCTGCTGAGGCTCCGCTCCAGACCCCAATTACTGGGGGCTACACCCAGGGATGGGTAAATTGGAAATTGGCCACGTATTATACGTGACGTATAATACTGACGTATAATACGCGTATAAAACGTATAAAACCAAAAAAGACATGTGGCACGTAGTTTTTCTCGTAATTTTGAGCACATCTCAATGCAAGTGAGCAAGCAGACCTAAACGAAATGAGAAAAGAGCAAAAGCAAAATAAGTCATATTAAAAGAAGTCTTATTACAAAAAGCATACAATATGTAGGTAGCTGGATAGATACCTACCAAAAATGTTGACAAATTAGGCGGACCTGCGACTATTGCCGTAGCCATTTCCATGCAAAAGAACTGTGATGAGCAGTCACAACTCCTTTTTGCCATTGGAATGGCATCATTTTGTGGTCATGGCGTTGTCTCACTTTACACACAAGATCAAAAAAGAGCAGTTTCCAGCAACAAATTCCTGCATAATATTAGTTGGGTCCGAATCGAAAGAAAAATATTTCCTTTTGAATATTTTTAATTAAATTGAATGTGTGAAAAATGAATATCAATTATTGTTGCAGGTACCTCCTTGTTGGGAGCCTAAAATTTTTCAGAACTAGTGTTCGGCAACAATATATAAATTTCATCCTTCTGCAGTTGATGGAGTTTCACTGAACACAGAGGTCAGTGGGCCTTCTATATTTTCCTCGTGTTGAGAATGAATCAGGGTCAGGATACCTAACTAAATAAATGGTCACCAACTTAGCTGCTTCGATTCATACATTCAGGGCCAGGGGTGGTGCAAGCCTGAAAGTTTGGTTTGCTCCTTGAGGGGCGACAACACTTTTTGTATTTTTTTGTATTTAGACTTAGACCACTGAAAATTGGGATGGACAATGTCCATTGTTGTAATTAAACACCTTCAAAATTAATGTTAGTTACTTTATGCTTCCACATTTACCTATGGATGATTTTTAGCGGTAAAGACCTTAGGTGGTAAAAATTTCACGAAACAAAAAAAAAAACACTTGGGTAGGTGGTCAAATTTTCACCCCAATATGTTCAAAACTGGCTGAGATAGACTTACCGATTATTCGCGATGGGATACAAAAATTAGTTTTTGAGATATTCGGTTCCCGAAGACATACTTTTTTCAAGAGATTGAAAACTGTCACCTTTAGGCAAATATGTATTTGTCATTTTTTTCCTCTGATGTTAATAACTTTATTTTATGCAGAAAGAAAGAAAGAATTTTATGCAATGCATAAAATTTTGAAAAACATTTTTAGGCATTTTTGAAGTTATTTTACTCTCACAGATTTTGCGGAATTAATGCTGCGGAAAGCTGGAAGACCTTCGGAGAAACATAAAATCTTAAAAACGGTACACTTTGAAAATTGTTAAGAATTCTTTTTAAGGCTGAAAGTCAAAACTACCCAGAGAAGTCAATTTTGGAAAAATATCACCCCCAAAAAGACAAGTTTTACCTGTTGTCACCCCCTTAAAGTTGAAACCATTAGTAAACTGAAGGAGCAAATCAAAGGAGTCCATTATGAGTGTATGAAGCATGCCAAACACATACAGGCTGCCCGAAACTATTTTACCAGCAACGAAGTTGAATTTTACAGAGTGGGGCTTCTTGAATGGATACACAGCCAGGGTAGGTGTTTGGAACTGGATGGAAAAATAAACACAGATTGTAGTTTAGCTGCAAAAATAAGCTAAGAAGTAGGTATTAGGTAACTTATGTCATGGGTGAACCATGACTCATCCCATCCATCCAATGTTACTGTGCCGATATTTGGCCCAATATGAGCCATTTGATTACTAATTTGACACAGCCAAATCAATTCCCAGCATGTTGGAACAGTCGGGCTGATCACTGCAACAACCGATGTTATGAGGGCCTGACCATCCCATTCATCAATCATGCAATGGCCGTCCTCCTTTATTTGCCATTTTGAAATCCAGACAGACAATAACCATCACGTTGAGAACCACAACCCTATCCTACCTCAATTTCTAGTGATCAGAATTAACATGAGTTGATGCCAGGAAAAAAGTCAGGAAAAATGAAGCCCATTCCAGAAAAAAGAAATGTGAAAACATCCAGTCAATGAAAAGAAATTTCCCAGTCCCATGGTATCTCACACTACCTATTTGAATGAATCAACTTGCGAGAGATAAGGACCAACCATCCTGGAGATCCTTTCAAGGATGGTTAGTCCTTATCTCTCATACTCGCCGCATCCAAAGTCCATACACGCTCAGAATCAACTTACCATCACATCACCTGGGATAGGTACTTATATAATACATTCATAATGTTAACAGATACTTTATCTTGGCCCTGTTCGTTTGATTTATCACAAGAAATACACATCTCACGGCTCAGGCAATATGCCTAATCAATTTACCTGCCTAGTTGCACCCCAAAAACATGTGCCATGTGCTGAAGTTCGGCAAGACGTATAATACGTGGGTTTTATACGTACGTATTATACGACGTATAATACGGTAAAATTTACCGTATTATACGTGACGTATAATACGTACCCATCCCTGGCTACACCCCAAACCCCCTGACTGGGTCGGTGTCCATCTCGTTCCCTGAAGATTTCCACCCTGCGAAAACATGAAATCTCAGAGTTCGAAAGCCCACATCTGACAAATGGGAATCCAACCGTCCGTCCGAGTGATAGGTATACAGGGTAGCCCAAAAGTCCTGGCCATAGGAAAAAAGAAAATTTGTTGTTTTTATCGAAGTTTGCGGTCTGAAACTTTTTCTCGCTCCATCCATGGATGTAACCACTCTGTCGGAACTGCATGTGCATATGCAGGACAGACCAAATGTCTTTGGCTACATCAAAATTCAAATTTGCTGTTTTTAGCGTATTTTGTAGTTTGGAGCTTTTCCCAGCTCCAACTACGGAGGTTGTCCAAATTTTTCGGGACTAAAATTTCAGATTAAAGTCTTCACATCCGTGGTTGGTTCCGGAGATTGATTTGATCACAAAATACGATAAAAACTCCATATTTTCATTTTTCCTATGGCCAAGGACTTTTGGGCTGCCCTGTATATAACTCCATTGGTTTTTCCATTCCAGGTCGGATGATGGAATGAACGATGGTAGCAGCAATTGTGATAGTGACAAATCGAAATACGTAAAAAATCCAGGGTCAAAAGAGAGGAAGAAGCATGATAGGTTCAATGGAATGCCATTTGAAGAAGTTTCAAAACGAACTTTACCTGATCATTTAATTCCAGATTTAGATATTTTGATTGTGAGTTTGAAACTTTGTTTTTTGGGGGTTAATAATAAATTTAGTTTGGTCCAGATGTTTATTCTAAAGTTCCACTGCAGCCATATCGCCTTATTTTTGGGGTACAAATTTTATTTTGGTTCTTATGTCAGGCATTAACATAACCTGGTGCAGAAAGCATCTCCATTTTGTTTCCATCGGCAAAGAAGTGTTTATTTTTTGTATTGGGTAGCTAATAATCTTATTCGAGTATTAGATTTGTTACTTTCCAAAGTTGCATTTCAAGGATTGCTGTCCCACCATACTCGTTAAAACTGCTCTAATGGATACATAGCAATTATTTAATTTACATGGACAAACTGATGAAGATATTACCTACATGATGCCCACTTAACTTAAAAATGGGTTCAGGAGAACCTGTTGAGAGCCTTGCAAAATGCAGTGGTTTAAATGGTGTCCACATTCTTCTTCATTTTGGAATCACAGACATATCGGAAGCAGAAAACGATGCATTTCTTTGAGGGAAAAGGGGTGTTTGAGAACCAATTCAGATATCAAAGGAAATTGAAGGTTTCAAGTTTAAATGGCAGCAGCACAACAGCCCTGGTCACACTCTTCCATCAGGGATTATTCATTACAAGCCACCATAGTTAGGTACATCCACAGGTGTTAACAGAAATCCAGATTCATCGCATGCAATCATCCAAAATGAAAATCCATAATAAAAAGGGCGTTCGGCGAAAACAGAAACAAAAAAGACTGCTAGCAAGTGGCCGTTTCAATTGAAAAGACACAGCTCTGCTTTCGAAAACCTGCGGTGCGATTCGATTCCGATAATCAGCAAGCAATATCTGGAGAGTTTCAAAAAAGTTATCGGCGTTCCGTCTGTGCGTGTACAACTCGTCAATAATAAACATAAACATCCATTGTAACTTTGTCAAATACAGTCGCTACAGGGTGGGCCGCTGGTCCTGCATAGGTGCACGATGACGGCAATCAATTGGGAATGGACGGGGCAAAAATTCTCGTGCTACTCCTTGCATTTGCAAAAACGTGAAGGGCGGCGCACCCGTGAGCGGTGACAGGGATAGAAAGGACTGATGTAGAATGGGGCTGAGGCAGAATGGGACTGGGGCAGAAGTGGACAGAGGCCGACAAAAAAATTCTGCCTCAGTCCGTTCTATCCCAGTCCCCCGACTCGTGCACCCACATGCCGGGTCCTGTCCAGGAATTCGACATGATCACAAACAATTGCAAACAGCATTGGTCGTCAAAACGAATCGTCTGATCGTGAAGCAATATGCGGATGTTGTGAAATGGGTGTGCTTCTTTCGCACATAGTGAAATGCACAGTGTTGTGCACAAAGTCAAAATTTCGCAACGGTTTGCGACGTTTCTGTCGAAACGAACAAATCTGTCTCGAAAACTATCATGGCATGAAGTTGTGTAAGAATAAATTATGGCTGCTGATCCATGCCCACTTGCAGGCAGCGCAATCCAATCACCCTGTCATTGAGATGCGGGCACTTGCTCGTTTGACTTTTGTCATTCCCTATGAAAACAACAAAAAACACAATTTGTTTTTTTGTCGCGCTGAAAACATTGAAAAAAAAATATACCGACATACACGCTTGTTGTCGACCGTCCCCGACGTCAGCCTCGCCAAAAAATTGGTGCGATTATCGTTTACATTTTCGCCGAACACCCTTTAGAAGATGGAACAACTCCCTCATTTATCTTAAGACCAGTGTGAAGATAAAAAAAGGAAGTGTTTCCAAAATGCCCTGAATTCAAAAATGAAGAAAAGGTCTTCTGTAAAAATGCTACCTACCTAAATAGTCATTGTACACAGGACAAAGAATTCTTGAATATTCTCACTTTTCCGTTGCCAATGTGTGGTAAATAATTTTAGATGTTCTTATATTTTGAATCTCAAGGTTGGAATTAATCCAGGATTGTTTGCTGCTTACAAAGGTCACCACTATGCTGGACCAGGAAATCATTTTTGTAAGTTTTTGCCGCGTGTTTATGTGAGGATTTTAGAATTATGCTGCTTAACATTTGCATGTTCTAATTAATTCTCCCTTAAAAAAAAATTATCATTTGATTTGCCTGGGAAGAAACAACCTTGAATTCGTACCAAAGTCCACCATCGCTATTGGAATGAGACAAGTTTCAAAACGTATTCAATCAGAAAAAAACTTATTCGATCAGAAATAGCTCATCCGTAATCAGCAATTAAAAGGATGTCACCATGCTCAGACTTAAATTGTAAGAACCTTCTGCAAAAATCTAGACGTACTTCTTCTCCAAAAGATTACATCATGGCCTTTTTGAGACATTCGTCATAAAAAAAAGAAACACTACCTAATGTGTGTGATCTGTTGACTTTGTACGAGGTGATATGACTCATACTGGTCATGCCATTCCGAACAGTTGTTTATGGTCATGGTGCTGTACTATCTAGGCCCCTACATTAGCAATTACCCAATATTGATAGAGGACATATGGTCGAGCAGGAGTTCTCAAATTACAATAGAAACATGCTCAATTAAAGCTTGAATGAGCCGATATTAAAAGCAGACTTTATGCATTGCATTAGATGCTGCTGTCACAGTGATGAAGATCCGGTACAGTGCTACCTAGAAAGTGAAAGTAGGTGTATCTGAAAGTCTGTGTTTGGCCTTCATCAAAGAGCATGAAGTTGACTTGAACAAAGGACAAGGGAAATAACTTGAAAAAGTCTTAAAGCCAAAAGACCGGATCAATGTTTCTGCAGAATTTCACTGAATGCAACAAATGTCTGCAGTCTGCAGGAAGAGATCATCATTGCAGACTGACCAGATTGATGCCATGATTCCTTTTGTTTCTTTTTTTGCATGTGTGCCAAGTTCTGATTTTTCTGTTTTATTTAAATAGGCCAAACGAGGCTCAGGTTTCAACGCGCATTCAAGTTTGAAGGTTGCTCACAAAAATGCCCCCCGACGGAGGAACTTTCTCTCACTTTGATTTGGGTTGCAAATGGTGATCCTAATCCATCAATCAGACTTAAAATAATTGACTTTACACATGGCCTGATGCCTTAACCACTCAAAGCCTTTATAAGCGCAACTAAAAAACCTCATGACACGCGGTGACCAACAGGCAGAATTACGTGACAACTTGCCGCAATAAAAAATTGGAAGAGTGTTGCGCTTGGCAAAACAGTTTGAAGCCTAATAAAATCCCACAGAAGCATCTCAGTTCAAGAATTCAATGCAAAAAATCCAGCAAATTGTCAGCAACAATTCAAAAATGCATC
The DNA here is from genome assembly GCA_030068105.1 of Sinentomon sp. SZTP_YWyxl. Taxonomy (NCBI): domain Eukaryota; kingdom Metazoa; phylum Arthropoda; class Protura; order Sinentomata; family Sinentomidae; genus Sinentomon; species Sinentomon sp. SZTP_YWyxl. The sequence continues at coordinate 12,752 of JASGXE010005219.1, forward strand.
ACACGTGTGGAAAATCGCAAACAAAAGAAAGCTGAATGGCCGAAAACACGAGGCGGCGTTCCCAGCTGATGCGCACAGTTTCAAATTCACATATCTCCGAGCGACGTTGCCACATTTTCGTCAAACCAAAAATTTTGATGTCGGAAAAGACCGCCGAAATCGAATAATTTGAAATACGCCCGCGTGTCTGCCGCAAATATCAACGAAAAACACTTTTCTGCGGGATCTCCATTTCCGATCAGATCGGTTGCGCGGCAGTCGTGAGGTTTTTGTATTTACCGATCAGATCGGAGCCGCGTCGGACAACACTTGCAGCTTGAACTCCGATCTGATCGGTTGTGCGTCGTTGAGTGGTAAACAGCTTATGATTTTATCAATCGACACTAGCAAGTGCCAGTTGTAAAAATATTGTTTAAAAAACAAACAGTGTGTAAAAACAGCAACATGAGATCATTTTGCGATATTGTGACAGTTTTTTCAATTTTTTTTTATTGGAATAAAACTTATCTGGGAAGCTTTTTGACAATATTTGCTGGGTAGGTACATCATTAAATCAATTCAAAAGGAAGGTAGCCCGTGATTTGAAATCTGGATTTTAATTATGTGTTCCTGAATTGATTTTTTCTCGTTTGCAGGGAAATGCCTGTTCCTTTCTGGTCTGATACCGGAGCAAATGACTGCCGAGGAAGATTATAAACTTGTACAAATTGGCATCGGTTTTACTAACATGGTTGCTAGGCCAACAAAGGGAAGTGCTGATCTGACAAGAAGGGAGATAAAAGAAGGTAAGGGCCTGAAACTTCGTGATGTGACTTTTGGCTGCTTTTGTGATCCTGGTATCAGAGAAACCAATTTAGTCGACCTCTAGTGACTAGATTAACTGCTTTCGGTATTGAGTGTAGTTTCTGTAGCTGAACTGGGCAAATTCTAAGTCCTTTGGACTTTAGCTTTTGATGTCAAAGCAGCATATTTATCATTGTTTCGTCCCTGCTGTCGTCATCATTTTATTAACGTTTTTAAGTCCAGTTAAAATCATTGAGTCCAGGATGCCATATGTGGCGCTCTGCTTTCCACTTCATAGAGGCCTGATGGGCATCCTGTGATGGGCATCCTGTGAAATTTATCCAGTGTCAAGGCTAAATTGGAACATGGATCACATCTTCCCCTGACGTGTCAGGAGTCTTCCCTGCAACATTTCAAAATTATAGAGGTTTTCCCAAAACTCACTTGACAACCCCTGCTATTTGCTAGTTTTCAATTTTCTCTTGTGGGGCTATTTCTCCAGATTTCAGGTTCGGATTGGACAGGTTGCCTGCTGCAGGTGTTACCCATTCGAATTGGAACAAACTCCACTCCAAGCTGCCAGAGTTGCTTCAAAACTGCACATGGTAGCTACTGTTTTGAAAAATTGGAATTCCCGGAGTTTTCCAGGTTCAGGATTCTCATTTTTTCCAGGGTTGATTATGGGTTCAAGAGTTGTTGAAGAAACATGAGACATGGTGGAAAGAGAATTGGTCGAATGGGTCAAGACAAAAATGGCAAGACAAGAATGTTCCTCAGTGTCATAATTGGAAATTCAAAAAAAATGTAAACTGAAAAATGGAAATTTTCAATTTTCCAGGGTTTTTTTCCTAAAATCTCTGAGATTTCCAGGTTTTCCAGGTCACAAAAAAAAATTCCACGAGTATTCCAGGTACTCCAGGTTGGCAGCAACCATGTGCAATGCACTTTTCTGGGGATGTCAAGTGACTTTTGGGAAACCCTGTATTGTCTGAGGGGCGGCCTGGCTACTGATTTGTCAGGCGGGAAGGAAATACATGCTAGGGCAAAACATTCTCGAGAAGCACCGAACCCTGCTTTCTCGGGAACGAGTGCATCTGCTGTTCAAAGGACCGTATATGCTGTATGTACTTCATTTCCTTCCACACCTTCAGTTCAGGCCAGATCCAATTTTAAAACCATGATTTGACAATGAGCACCTGTTTCCATGCAAGAGGGCAAATGAACTTCAGGCCATGCTTTAACCTTTTTAGGTCCAATTAAAATCAGCTCCTTTGTCACCTCACCAAGTTCAGGATGCCATACAGGACGTGGCGCTCTGCTTTCCACTTCATAGAGGCCAGACACAAGCATGTGGATTGGCCACCAAGTCCAGAGCGCCACATAGGGCGCTGTGGGGCTCTGCTCCTATTAAACTTAATACTCTGCTGAATCTCTGGTCTTTGTGTCTGGAACAGCAGGGTGCCAATGGTGGTGCTCTGGACTTGGCACCACTGCGTGAGCATTGCATCTGGTTTGTGCAATGAATTCATATGGACGCCACATATGGCGCTCTGGACTGGAAGAGGTTAATCACTTATTCAAAGATATCATTGCAGTAATCTTGCCAACCTTGCTCCACTGATGATACTGCTGTGGACCTGACCTGACCTGACCTGCCTGACGATAAAATAACCCGAAGAAGTGTTTCAACCACCTGCATTGACTACCAGAGTCATGGAATTTTTTCTGTTAAAGACTGGAACTTTTAAACTGATGAGCCATTGCCGCAGAATGTTTTTGCAAGACAGGTTGAAATTTTGTAAATTCTGATTGCATAAGATGTTAGTGAAATAGATTGATGTTCAATGGAGCAGAAATGCTTGGGTTTTCTGGCTGTGAACTGTGAGGGGCTTTGATGAAGTATCTTGCTTTTTCCTTTTTTCTTCTTCGTGAGAACTTGTCCTAAAATGTGAAAAATCTGGAGCGAGGTAAAAGTTTTACTTCCCTCCAGATTTTTCGCATTTTCGGACTACACTTGGTTAAATGGCTCCTGCATGTTGATAAAGATCTGGAGTCGTAATCTTGGTTTGATGAGCTCCACATGACGACATGATTCAGCATGATGTTTTATCCCTGAATAAAGCAAAATATCTGACAACAGCAGTCATGAACGTGCTACTTCCAAACTTCCCATTGCCACTTAGCTAATGAAACCTTCGACTTGGCTCATTCAGGCTTTGGTCTTGTTTCCCTCTTGGAAAAATGCAAGAAGATGAACACCATTATCAGGATGATGAGTGAAGAATGTGGGTAGAAAGCACCTGGCAGATCATCCAGACCCCTCTGACACAGAAGCACTATGCAGGACAGCGAAATATCATAAAGAAGTAACAACTGATTGGTGTGCTCCCATCTTCTAAATTTGGTACGAAGAAAAAAAATTGATTTTTGACCTAGTCTTCAAATAATTTGCAAAAAACTCACTTGATGTCAGTTTCTTTTCCAGTGCCGTCGGCAGAGCCAGTCGTGCAGTAATTCGATACGCTTATACATCTGTGATATGGTACCTATTTTAGATGTATGATTTTGTGGAAGATTTTGTTTGCCCAAAACATCACTGTCTTTGTTTTTTTCAGGGAGTTATATCCTGCTGGACAAACTACGTAAATATCGACCAAAAATTGCTGTATTCAACGGTAAACTTATTTATGAAGTTTTCTCCGGGAAGAAGGATTTTCCATTCGGAAAGCAGCCACACTTTGTGGATGGAACAAATACGGTTGGTGCCATTGATTTTTCTCCTTGTGGTAACTTTTACCTTTGTCCTTTTTCTTTTTCTTCTAGGAAAACTGGCATGAGAAAGAATACTGCTCACATGATCTAAATGACTAACTTGATGCAATTCAGATCTCTGAATCAATTTGAGTCGTGATGTTTTGGGGGTATTGCATCCTCGTAGGCGAACGACTGGTTCTTTCGTCAACGAAGGTGTGATACCCCCAAGACACCACACCACAAATTGGTTCGGAGATCAGAATCGTGTCAATTAATTTGGTCATGTTATATTTTCTGTGAACATGCAATCCCCAAAGTTTCACATCTTTGTTCAGTAGAGTGTTGTTTCTCAGCATAGTTGTGTTAGTAGGTACCTGTGCATTCCAAGAAGGGTTAGTCATTTTTGGTCCTCATCCCATAAATTGGGGAAGAAGAATGGATTCCTTCTCATGGCCTTTTCTTTTGCCAGGTAGGTTCCCACAGACAAAGTGGCCATTGGGATTTTTCAAGAAATGCGACGTGAGTTTTGGAGACATGACTGTGAAACTTGTTGCAGTGGGTGGCTGAAACTTTAAGGCCACGACTGGATGGAAACCCCTGCTTCTCACCAGCACACTGTTATATTCAAGCATTTTTATGGAGTTATGGGTCTTTCTTTTCACTTGTCCAGAACTGTGCCAGAGTTTCCCATTGCAACTGATAGGTAACTCAAATCTTTCGAACCTTTATTGACTGAAATCTCGCAAGAACTTATTGAAAGGTCCTGGATCTTATCTGGCATGGGCCACCTTCAGTGTGAAGGAGCCTTGTCAAATAACAAAAAGAAAAAAACGTTGCCAGTTTGTATCGTGAAGTTCAGAACTGGCAATTGCAGATTTTAGGCATCATCCAAGAGAACTTTTTAGCCATGTGCTCTGATCAATCAGCAAAGTTTGTTTGAACTCCAGTCGTTTCCCATGGTGAATTTAATACCAGTCATTCAAGCCATGCACTTATTTATGAGACATCAAAAATGAGTGTCATGGTTGGTCAAATTTTCCAGTAATTACAGCTTCGTTTCTGTCTGTCCCCCCACTCTTCATCAGTTGCCAAATGAGAGGAAGCATGATGGTGGTGTCAAGCAAGTCCACAATTCCTGAGACCAGATCAACCACAAAAAAAAGGACTCCTGTTTTTCCAAAAGTAGCCACAAAAAAAAAAAAAACCAGCTGCACAACGGTGGTTTTTTGCTGCCGGTTTTTCTATGGAACAGTGCTCGAATGCAACATTTCTTCTTTTTCAGTGCTTATTTATGAGCAGTATTGTTCATTTCAGAGGTGCAAAACATCCACTTGAGTCTTGCGAAGTCTTCCTCTGGAATTCACATGTTTTATAGGACACCCAAAATATTATACAGTTTGCCGTATTTGAAAATATTATGATTACCCGTATTATCTGTTTATTTTCTTGCCCTGAATCACCAAAGTAATAATTTCTCTTTTTTCAGTACATTTGGGTGATGCCGTCATCCAGTGCCCGCTGTGCTCAGTTGCCAAGGGCTGCGGACAAAGTTCCATTTTACGGAGCTCTGAAAAAGTTCCGTGACTACCTGAAAGGAGTGATACCTCACATCGACGAAAGTGAAATAGTGTTCCAGGAAGAGGCAAAGTTCTTTCGACACAGTAACGATGAGAAGGAGATAAAAACTGAACCAATTATGGATTCCGAGAGCCAAGCCATCTGCAATGGTGACATGCAACAAAATTCCCTGGAAAATGAAGACGGAAATGGAATGCATTGCAATATGAGGACCGATATGATGGTTGACATGAAGCCGTACATGCAGTCTGCTATGGAGATGCCTCCATCAATGGCTATGGACATCAAGCCGACAATGTGCTTCAATGGTGAAATGCCCATGATGAGTGACATCGGAATGGCACCCGGGAAAAAGAAGCGAGGACGTCCAAAGAAGATCAAATCTGCTGACGGGAGTGACGATTCCACAAGTAAAAGAAAAAGCACCGGAAATGGCATGTCGGAAAATGGTGAACCAGACAAAAAGAAACGGGGCAGGCCAAAAAAGATAAAACCTGAACTCCTTCCTCAAAACGGCCATGGAAATGACGGGAATATGATGGTGCCAAATGGTATGAACAATGGAAGTGGTGTCGCTGAGCAGGGCAACTCCTATCCTTCACACCATTACTCTCCCATGAACCATCAGGTCCCGCAACAACAAGTTGGTGCATATTGCAACCAACCTAATCAGGCATTTTCGCCGCCCTACCTCCACGCATCACAGTCATACAATGTGCACAATCCTAGTCTGTCCCCATCTATTTCAAATCCACACTATCAACACCATTCGTCGCCCATGTCTGCTTCCTCCCAACAGCCACAGTACGGGAGCAGTGGACCAAATTCTAGCTCTCCACCGACCCCTTTGGAGCAGCCCCATTCCCAAAGCTACATCCCTGGCAACAATAATAATAATGATCTGTCCTCTGAAATTGGATCTGCAATATCATCGGAGCATAATCTTGGACCTCATCGCTCATCTGTTAGCTTAGGTCTTCCTGATTTTGAGCCACCGGACAATATGCCAGATGGTCAGGTGAAAGATGAGCCTGCACCCATTGGCGATGAGAGAAATTCACCTCCGTCAGCAATGCAATCACACCACAGCGACTGCCACTACTCTCCGGTGTCTAGCCAGCATGCCAGGCCGGCCATGGGGTTCCCCGAAGGATATCCAGCATTTCACCCGGAACCCCAAGGTACCCCACAGCCGCCTACTTCACAAGTTAATTGCAACATTTCACGTGAGCCGGAACCCGAAGAGTACCAGCCACAGTCAAAACCAGCTGGTTCCACATCACAGGACGTTACCACAAGGAGCTTATCAGGATTGGAGTCTCTGGTTGACCAGATTCCAAACATTTCCGACAGTGACATTGTCCATCATCATCATGCAGGAATAATAAACGGCCTTGCGGAATATGACCCAACTCGCGTTGTTCCGTATGACACAGGTGCAGCAGGAAGCTACTTAGGTTATCCGGGAGCATCATCCCACTTTGCTTCTCTGGCATCCAGAAGCTCTAATCCCGGTGGACAAAACTATGCCCATTCGCCACAGCCTCAAACAACCCATTACTCTCCCCCTGCACCGAACTACCAATACTCAAGTAGCAGCGTCCACTTCTCCGTCAGTTCTCTAGCAAGTAGCAGCAGTACCTCTGGAAATGCCAGCCACAATATCAGTAATCCGGACCTGTCGCAAGTGTCAAGTTCATTCTCTGTATCGAACCTTGCCTCAAACTATCCAATGTCGTCTTCCCTGGGTTCTGGCTATTTGAACCATCCAATGGCTAATTCAGCTGTGATGGGGGCTGCGGCAGCGGCTGGAATGTTTTCATCGCCTAACGGGATGGGTGCGGCGAGCATCATGGGCAGTTCGGCCATGATTGAGCGTGCATGTAGCATGCGCAGTGCAGTTGGGGGAATGGGACTCAGTGCACCGATGGGCTCATCTCTTCCATATCCGTATAGCCAGTATTCTGCTGGTGCATCATACCCGACTGCTGGTCCAAGCAGCTTCCCATATTCTGCAGCAGCTCATGGACTCCATATCGCAAATCCAACCTACCCGTATGCTTCACCATATGCGAGCTCTCCGTATCAGCAGGCCAGCTATCACATGCTTGATCGCATCAACAAAGACAGGATGGATATTGGATTCAGCAGCTTTTGACTATAAGGGAGTCATGCTTTGTGGTTGCTTTGTTGGCACTTCTGGCTTTAGGATAGAGCTTTTTGCATCCATGGGGTGTTGTGTTGTGAAATTTCGCATGCCAGGTTGCAAATAATCATTTGAATTTGGCCTATCTTTTTGACACTGTTAGAGCCACCTCATCTTGTTGAGGATTATATTTTGTTTCGAGAAGGGAATGCATAAAAACTGCATTCTCAAGAGATTTTTATAATTTGAGAATGTTTCGTTTGCCCTCAATCAGGATCAAGGGGTTGTTTCAACTAAATTTCTCTTTGGCACCAACTGTCCTGTTAAAAAAGTCAACATATTTTTCCGCCGTGTTTTCCTGCCTTGGCTTCAGCCAAAACCTTTGGCAATGACTGCAAGAGGTTTTGGCTAAAGCCTTGCCTAAGGGGAGTCTGCATCCTTCATGCTTCTCTACGTTTGCTCAAAGTTATCAACCTTTTGAGCAGCCTGATGATGAATAGAATGGAGCAGCGCTCTATTCTTTCATCCCTTTAACATCCGATACTTGTTGTTATTGTTTCACTCCAGGTTAATGGTGCGACTAATTCGGCTGCAATTTGACATTTTACACTTGTCTTGAAACCGCACATATATCCGAACGTGTGGCATGCGATTGATTACCAAAGTAGCCAGTAAACTAGGGCCATGAGCATGTTTTAATATTTTGGCTGAATAAGGGCGCCTAACATATAATTTTATCAATGACTGCTCTGCATATTAAATTCTTGAAATTACCTTTCATTTCGTCACTTCTTCGACCAGATGAACAAAATGCAAGCAGGTCTTCTGCAAAAGTTTCATTTCGGTGTTGTGCAGCATACAAAATTGCCATGCCTGCAGGAATGCTTGATGGGGTGGTTCTTGTTAAACATATTTTGAACGTTTAGTTTTGAGGTGGTACGTTTGATAAAGGTTATCATTTTGAGGCTTATTGTTTTTATAATTGTTTTTTGTAGATCTGATTTTTTGCTTTTCCGTTATCCTGAGCTTATTTTTAGCAGTTTTTTTTTTTCACGGGATGTGCGGATCTGCCTCATATCCTTTGCAGCACGATGTCAGTTCTCATTTTTCTATTTTTACCATTTGGCCATTCGAATCTCTGGTTAACCTTTGACCAAGCGTTTCGAAGTTTGGTGCGGCAACATTATCCAAGCCAATTTTTTCTATATTTGGCTCATCCCAGAAGGTGCACCGTGTGTGGACTCTGTTTTCTCTTTGCTCAAATTGTCTGCTTCAAAATTCAAAGATAACTGAAGAGGGATGGAACATTAAATTCTTCAGAGATTGCATTATTGTTTATTCTTATCATCTATCTCCCCCCTCTCTCTCACTCTCTCTCCCACTCATGCTAGAAGTTATGTCTGGCGGACGAATTTAGCATGGGTGGCAAATAATAATTCTACAGTCTATGTGACTGGACCAGCCAGAAAACCTTGACATTCTTTCCTTGAGCAGAGGCATTGTTTAAGTGAGAACAATCTGCCAACTGTCCGATAAACAGGCCCAAACACTGTAATGGGCCACAAATGTGTTTTCATTTTCAAAAAAAAAAAAAAATCTTTCTTGACCAGTTTTTGTTGGTCATAATTGAAATGTTTCTTGGCCAGTGTCGTTGGTCACAATTTCACGCTGTGAAATCTAATCATGATGATATCGTGCTGCACACTTTGGACCATTGCGTGGCAGGATTTGGCACACTGAAAAATTTCGGTCTAAAAAGTAGGGCGGCTGTTTTGGACTGACATTTCATGGTGTGCCGAATTCTGACGCACAACACTGGCTGCTGCTGCTTTGCCATGAAAATGTCATCATGCATCTCAACAGTTAACTGCTCATAATAATGGGCTTGGCCTTTTTACATTTCATGCTTAGTTTGTCTTTATTCTTACTTTTCTAGAAAATTAATTTGATCTGTTTTAGCTTGCTTAAGCAGTCCGTTTTATAGCAAACTTATGGAACATTATTTGTCATTTTTGCTGGTTTTACTGGTCATAATTTGATCTCCACCGTGTTAACAAAATCGGTTTTTGTTGCATGCACCTGCATAACTTTGCTTTCTAGATAGACTCACATAAAATTTGAATACCTTTCTAAGCTAGTTTTCAGCTTGTAGCTCGCAATCTTTTGTGGTAGTGTTCATTTTGAGTGTCTCGACAACAAATCTTATCCTGGGCCTCCACGAATTTAGCAGTTGAGTAGATAAGGTTATTTTTGCGATTCTCCAGTATTTTCATCAATCCGACTCAATGGGGGGTGGAGACCAGAACATGTCAGACTTATTTTGAAGCCAAATTTGTGATTCTTAGCTGCCTTTTTTTGGAAAAATGTTTTTCAAGTTCCATTGATTGCGACGAACCACGGAGCTCGAAATGACATCGACGTGGTGGTGATGAGCCACACAGCATTGGACTGGTGCCTGGTGTGCTGTGTTGATTCTGCTCCTCAGCCCAGGGTATCCCCGCACGTGGAAAACACAGCAAATTCGAAATTCTCTGGAAAACACAGGTATTTCAAAACAGCAAGGAATTCATGCCAAAAACGACAAAACAGAAATTTGAAATTTCTCATCCAAATCTTCTTTTTCCCTTCGGGTTCCATTTTTTTTAACGGTAAAATAGCTTTATGATGGCCACATCACTCCACTTCTGACACTTTTTTGCATGCGTCTCAAATTTGACCTTTCTTTGAGCTCAAATCCCTGAGATACCGCAGCGTTGATTAAGTCAAAACAATTATTTAAAAAAGACAAATTCTTGAACAATTTTGTCGACATGGAAAATAGGTATTAGGCACCCGAAAAACGAGGGAAGTTCTATTTCAAAACCTTGGGCACACAAATGCCAATGTTGAGCTGAGTTAGCTCTCTCATTCGCATTTCTTCTAAGCAGGTTGAAATATTGTTGCTGACATGTTTTATTTGTCTGGCCTTTTCTTGCCTCATGTCATTGGTAAATGGTAAGTATGACTTGGACTGGTGGGATGAGCAAAAAAGATTATTTTGTGCATTAGTAGAACTTTTAAAGAACCTCATCTTGAAGCTTGTTGGAAGTTATGTGCCTACAAACATTATGGCAACCAAAGAGAAGTGTTAATTTTCATGGACTTCGAGTCTTGCATTGCATGGTGACAGGCAACCAGTCTCATTTTTTTCTTTATTATATTTCAACTGCCCTTTTTAGTATTTTTTTTTCTTCAACCAACCTGGTTACAATTGCAATTGCGGAACACATGGCAATCATATCTTGATTTTTTATTTTGTTTTTGTTTTTCAATTTCTTTTGATTTTTGTCTCCTTTCACCTCTTTTTTGGTTGTTGTGCAATATGTATTGTGCATTCATCGACAAAGCTGTGTTCCTAAGAATACTTAATTGATTTGAGAGTATAAAAAAGTGTAGGTATATTGCTTTCTTGTAAGTAGGTTCTTGTTTGATTCCTTTAGATGTTTATTTTTGATTTGGTTCTATTACTACAGTTAGAACTTTACTTTGTTTTCTTCTTCAAAATCAAAACAAGATTTTGGATTTGTCGTTCGGTATTTTTTTTCTTCGTTCATTCGTTTTTTAAGTCGCTTAACACTTTTATGCTTGTACAAGAGCGTTTGAAGACATTTCCAGACGGTTTAGGCTGAAAAAAGTAGGCCATCAAATTGGTAATTTTAATTAAATTGAGCACTTCTGTGCTTCGTGGTCGAGTTGGCTTTTAATTGAGTTCTTAGGTGCTATTCATCAAATTGGACATTTTAATTAAATTCAGCTCTTCGGTGCTCAGTCGACGACTTCTTGTCCACTAAACCTATTGCTCTTTTTGCATTGAGAGTTTGCTACGTTTTTTCATTGGAACATGATTGGCCTGTCATCAGGTTTTCTTTTTCCAATGAATCATTAGAAGTCGACTTGTACAAATGGAGCTCTTACTATCAGTCCATTGCTCGTGGGAATGTAATTTTTTACAACACGGGATTAGTTAGCAACAAAATTATCTATCTATGATTGGTCAAGGAAGATTGTGAATGCCGCCATTTCAAAGATTATTGAATCGCATTTTCAGTATCTGCATGTTTATGAGCAAAACAAACTGAGATAACAACTTTTGTGCTACTGTGTTTCTGCAGTGGTAAAGCTGTCAAGTGTCTTGATTCTTTCCCTAGCGGGTTAAAGAAGCTCAGATATGTTGAAACAGAAGAAA
>JASGXE010005220.1:0-24569 GCA_030068105.1 Sinentomon sp. SZTP_YWyxl
GGATCAGGCGCGGCTGATCATTGATGCGCGGCTGGAACTCACTTTTAATGCCACAAGAGAACACAGGACAACAAAAGCGGAAATGGAGATTCCGCTCTTGTTCAAGGTGTCCTGGGTCCGACAAGAGTCTTCGATACGGGAGAGATTTCAGTAATGGAAGGCCAATGCATGGGCCATCCAATTAGAGGGCTTGATCCAGTTTCACGCCTTTCACGAATGGCACGCATGACGCTTTATGGCGCATGTTGACATTGATTCTAGATTGCGTATGAGTTTGTAATGAAATGTCCTGATCGAAGAGTTTGGCGTGCAGTGTACCTGCAGCCACAGAAACAATAATGACTCGATCCCTTGATACCAAGTACCTACCTACATTGGATCATGGGAGTCATTATTGTTTCTGAGGCTGTACATCCCCCTGAGAGAATACCTGCAGCCATAGCCAGACACAGCACATCCATGATGCCAGACATGTACAGTCACATGAACAATACTGACTCCATACAATGTAGGTACTTGTCTTCAGGGAGTCATTATTGTTTCTGTGTGTGCACATATGAGTAGGTACAGATAAAAATAAAAAAGAAACCCACATTTCTCAAGACGATTATCTGATCAGCTTCCCTTAGATACTGAAGTTGGTGAGTGACCAGAATTCGTGTTTTTCCACGCAAATATCCCATGATGCACTGATCGAACAGGTGTCTACCAACATGAGTGTCAACAGCCGAAAGTGGATCGTCTAACAGGTAGATGTCAGCATCGGTGTAAACTGCTCTTGCTAGGTTGACCCTTGCTTTCTGACCACCAGACAGAGAGACACCTCGATCACCAACTAGGGTTTTATCACCGTAAGGGAGTTCACTAAAATCACGTTCCAAAGCACATGCTCGAACGACGCGACGATATTTCTGGAATGAAAAAATCACGACGTCCGATTTCAAATTCGTTCGAAGAATGATTGTCAAACGAAGGAAACTTCCCGGGGACAGTCATAGTTTTCAGCTAGAAATTTTTGGCCAATTCTGATGGAGCATCTCAAAATCATGATCATTGGTATCAATCATAGAACAGCCAGTGTTTCCAAAATTTAAGTGATCTTGATCTCCCTTATCAGTTTACCCTGCGAACCGATCGGCGGAGAACAGAAAACGGCTCTCACATAATGGCTCTTCTGATTAAATTCTCGCCATTATTCCAACCTTTCTACCCCGGAACCAACAGGGACTGGAATGCACTTCCGTCAGAATGCATGCGTGTCCAGGAAGCCTTGAAAATTTGCCGATCAGTCTCTGATTAGCTTTACCCTCGAGTTTGTGTCGATGCTTTTGTTCTTGTTCACAATTTGTTTTAAAGTTTATGACTACAGCCATCATTTTGGCGTCGTTTTTACAATTGTTGACTTTTTTCACCTAATTTGTTATGACCGCACAAACATTTGCCAAGTCATTTTGCAGAGATAAAAAAAACAAAAATATTAATTGGGCTGAGCGAGCGAAGCCCCCTTTTGACTTTCAGCATTTTGTGCGCTGGATTTGGCAAAAAACTGTGAACCCTACCAGATTTTTTCCTTCAGGGTCATTTTCCTTGTGTCCTTAACTTCACACCCTCCTATTTTGAGCAAAAACACGCAAGTGGTTGAGGAGTTCCATTGAAAAAGGTGGTTTGTGGTCCCTTCAGCAATTGTTTCATTTTGGTGGTTTTTGCGACACGGAATTCGTTCGTCGTCGAACGCCGATGAAGAGTGTGAGCAGCCTCTGCTCTCATGCAGATACAGTACTGCAGGACTGGGACGAAATTACAGCAGAGCTCGGTGGCCGAGTGGTCTAAAGGCGTCAACAGAATTTCGGTTCGAGGTAGGAATGGTGGTTCGAATCCCGGTTGATGCAAAAACTTTTCAAATTGGATTTCAAAACATTTCTTCAAAATTTTACCATTTGCAGAAAAATGACAAATCCCGGCCGATCCAAAATTTTTTGAAGTTGAATTTCAAAAAAATTCTGCAAAATTTTGACCATTTGCAGAAAAAATTACAGAGATCCAAAATCGGGAAATGTTTTGTCTGGTTGAGTTAATGTCGCAGCCTCGCAGGAACACGGACCGCAGACGCACATGTGGATCGGTGGCAGTACCCTATTCCCCGTTGGCGGCGTTCAGTCAGTGCCACCTTGGAGACACTGCTTCGTTTCGCAACTGCACCCGAACAAAACACATTGTGCAGTTTGCTCTCACTGTGTGAAAAATGAACTTCAAATGATGCCCATGCCGTTTTTGCTCTTTTGAGTATACCTACGAGTATTACAGATTTCAAATTTGTCGTTGCCTGACCGTTTTGGATCATATGAGAAGTTGCCTCTCGACGGTGCAACTCGGATGTCGGAAAGACCTCAGAAATTTGGTTTATTGCACTTCACACAATGTTTGGCATCCAGTCCCTGCTGTGACGGAGACAAAGTTTTTGAGTGAGGCGAAAATAATTCAGGGTCGATGAATTCAGGATCCAGGCTTGTCTCGTTGAAGGATCTGGGCGCAGTCAAGATTGGGCTCTGGGGCGGAGTAACCTCACTAATCGGTGCTTGATGCAGATCGCAAGAGGTATTCAAAGGGACAGAGCTCGCTCGCCGAAATTGAAGATATATTGAAATTTCAGGGTTCATTTTGGCGTAATTGGTGTTCCAGAAGCAAAATTGGTAACAGTTCCAAAGACCTGTCTACCGCCATCATCCCCGCCTCAGCTGCCTCCTCCGCCTCAGCCGACTCATCCGATTTGACGGACCATGCTGAGGCGGATAAGTGGCTGAGACGGTTGAAGCGGAGGAGGCAGCTGAAGCGGAGGAGGCGGATGAGGCGGGGATGAGGCGGTAAACAGGTGTTTGGAACTGTTATCCAATATTCTCGGTTTGCTCTGAAAATTTGTGCAGTTGGACAAGACAAGGAGTAAGGACAAGGACAAGACGAAAGGTCTTTGAAGGCTTCTTTTTGCCAAAAACCAGCATCACACATACCAAACCAAAGCATATCTTTGTGTCAAGATAAACACCAGATTGGCCCACTGACTCTGTCAAATCTGCATCTTTCGCTGGTGGGACCAAAATATCAAATTTGAGCAGGCCTCAAATAATTATCAGACGATTTCTCGGGGTTGTGACTCGAAAATGCGTATTTCAGTCGAAATGAAAATGGCACGCAAATCACGCAAAGTTCGTATATCGCACGTTGTTTTTGTTGATCTTGTGTTTCTGTAGGAAAATCGTAGAAAATGCCGAAGGATAAGTGTGGAAAATGTGTCAAAGCGGTTGGGAGAGAGGATGAGGCGTGTGGTTCCATTTTGTGTGTCGGGTTTGACAGGTCGGGAAATGAGGTGTTGCAGAAACGGATGGATTTGTGGTTCTTGCGGGGCGTGTCGGGATTTGAGGGCTGCTAAGAAGAACAAAGGGAAGAAGACACTGATGAGATTTGTGTGGTTAAGACCTGATCTACCGCCTCATCTCCGCCTCCTCCGACTCAGCCGCCTCAGCTTCCTCATCCGTTTCAGCCTCCACATCAGCCTCATCCGCCTCAGCAAGGTCCGGACAATCGGATGAGGCGGAGGCGGCGGCTGAGGCGGTGGACAGGTCTTTAGAACTGTTACCCTCTTCTTATTGGTCGTGTTGCCCCTTAAATGATCCCTGCGAAAATTTTGGAGGCCCAAATCCGAAAGATATTTGACTGGGCCTCTATTGCTATTCTGAGGGTTTTAACATTTTGCAAATTGAAATTGGACAGGTTTTGAAATTTTGGTGAGACGTTGAAATTTTGCTTCCGGTGAACGCCGGCACATGGGTCCCTGGTGTTAATTCGTCTTCATACATAACAAAATGATTGAAGAAGCGTTGGACCATCATTTCTGCCATTGAGCAGCGGAAAGCATGAAATTTGCGATCGAATTTCTGGAAAAGCAATTCACTTATACTTTGACAATCAGTCCGAAAAAGTGGAATCTTTGCAACAATGTTCAAAAGCATGAGCCCGATAATCGCCGATGAGACATTTCTGTGCTCCCTGCTGCAGCTCATGTAAACATCACGCCCCCACCTTGCCACCGCTCACCATCTTGTTTTATCAACTAGAAATGGGCCATGAAAAAAATTAGATGATACACTTGTGCAGTTCCGAATGCATGTTTTCATGCGGAGTGAGTCAAGTTTTGCGTTTACTGCATTCATTGGGGGACAGCGCAAAACAGTATAGGTTGACAAGAAGAATGGCGGACGCCAATTCGCAGGTTAACTACAAGCAAGATCAGGTTTGGTATGCGTGCCAAACATCAGCAACTATGGATGCACATGAGTGAAGCAAACACCATTGTTGTTAGATGGATCCATTGCGGAGCACAACGGGCATAAATCTGAATCATCGAAAATCCTGCTACTGATTTCTGCTGATTCGTGGAATGTTCGCTATTTGGGAAGTAAAATCATTCAGCATAAGAAAATATAATGTTTTCTTTCGTGACAAAGTGAAAGAAACGAAATGCACAGGATCGGGTATCCCAGCCAGTGTTTTGTTGCGGCAGTTTCTTTATCATCTCGAACAACCAAGGTCTGTTGACCTTAGTTTTCATTGTGTGCAATATCAAACACTTTGGAGGTTTTTGGTGTTTTGGTTGGCCTCTGAGCAAGCCCAACTTTTTTGTCATTTTTCCTTTTTGTGGGAGAAAATGCGATCAGGTTGTCATTAGCACTGCTCAACTGTTCAAAGTGGTTGATTTGCGAGCTCGCTCAGCCCACCCGCGACTGTGCACGCGGTCCTAGTTATCATAAGAGCAATCATGGAATTCTTATCTAGGTACCTAACATCTCAGAATTTTTACACATGATCTCAAACTCCATATGCTGGCCACAGATGTTTCGGAATTCTGACATAACTATCTCATAATTCTGCTGAACTTTTCTCAGAATTCTGTCACGGCAGTCTTGGAATTCTTACATAGCCATCTCTTAATTCGGACGCAGCTACCCATCTAAGAATTCTTACAGACAATCACAGAATTCTGACGCAGTGTCTAAGAATTCTGACGTGATGCTGAAAATTCTGACACAGCTATACCACAGAATTCTGACAAAAATTCTGTTACATTAAACTGTCTCATGAGATAATTTGTGCTCATGATTCAAGATACCGTACTATGTCAGAATTTTGACATAAGCTACATCAGAGTTTTGATATCCAATGTCAAAATTCTGAGTTACAATGCCGGGATTGAGAACGAATGTCAAAATGCCAAATGTCAGAGATCTGAGATGCTGTGTCATGTTTGGAAAACATTTCCCCATGGGAGAAGCTTTCTCATCTCCCCAAGAGATCTTCCAGGAGATGATCTCCCCAGGGGGTTTTCGTCTAATACTGAAGTAGTTGGAGGGTGTAACGTTCATACGAGTTGTTGTGTGGACAAATTCCTTTGTTTCCCACACCAGTTCTCTTTTGTGCAAATTCTTCCACAAAAGAGAACTGGTGTGGGGAAAGGAGTGTCTGAGGCTTTTACATCCCAGCCTTGTTTGGACATTTTTTGAAATGGAGAATTTCCACATGGATTGGGAAGCGACAGTGGTCAGGAGTGAGCAGAAACAGAGGTCACTTCGAAAGACAAGGCAGGGAATTGTGATGTGCTATGCTCTTATATAGTTTGTGGTAGCGATAGTCGGTTGTTATAAAAATAGATAGACGCAGAAATCACATAGATATTAGATCCACAGTCTTCAAAAAATAGAGAGCAACCACTTCGTGATTGACACACCGACAAAGGAGGAATATATACGGAGTTCAATCACAGAAGGCCCATTTCCAAAAGGCAACTTCCAAAAGTTACTACTCATACTTCCTTACTACTCATACTTCCTTATCCGAAATGAAAAAATCAGGAAGGAAAATAAGATCAATGGGGAAATATCAGGGGAAATATCAGAGGAAATGTCAAAGAGGAAAAAATCAGTTTCGAAAATAGTTAACGCAGAAAAATCAGTAAAAAAATCAGTGAGGAGAAATCTTTTGGGGAAAAAAACAGTGAAAAAAAGTCGATGAGAAAAATTCGTTGAGGAAAGATTAATGAGGAAAAATCAACGAGGAAAAATGAGTCAGGAAAAATCACTGAGCAAAAAGATCAATAAGGAAAAATCAGTTAGGAAAAAGCATTTCATTTCATTCTGCCCTCATGGTTGACTTTTTTAACACGACTTATGACCCTGAGGCGTTTGTTTTTAGTTATTATTGTTTGTACGTTTTACTGTCTGACGTGTCTTAACATTTGACTAGATAATAAAATAATCAAAATAATCAATAATCAATAAAGCCAATGGGGAAAGATCAAGTTTGAAAATTCAGAAAACAGATATACCTTTTCAGCAAAAGCCTGTCCAAATAAGATGTTGTAGTTGACTGAGCCAGAGAACACCCATGGTTCCTGAGAAGAATAGGCAATTTTTCCTGAAATTCTGACCTTTCCTGACGAGACAGGCAACTCACCGAGGATAACATTCAAAATCGAGCCCTGTTTTAGTGATAATTAAACAACAGAAGAAAGAAAAGCACGCATCGTTTGATTCTATTTACACGGTTGCAAATCAAAAATTGGACAATTGTTAACGAAATTGGACAATTGAATCGATTTTTGGAAAAAGGGCACAATTCCATTTTTGGCGTTCTCGAGGTCATGCAGTCTTGTTGCAATTTGCATCGGCATTGTTTGGTGCATTCCATTCACCTTTCTGTGACAAAAGAGCCAAGAGGTGGACAATGCGCTTGGTACATACGAGCACACATAGGCATCATTCCATGGAAAATGGCAAAGTTTTTCCTATCATCCCACAATCACACAATATGAATGGAATTGTGCCGTTTTTCCAAAAATCGAATCAATTGTTGAAATGCACATCCTGGAACGCATTGAGCAAGGGCAACAGAGGGGGAGAATCATCTCATATTGCACGAAAACCGTCGCAGGTCAGACGGAAAAACGAGCATTTCTGATTCTTTTCGTTTGACCTTGACGTTCTCGTTTGACCTCTAGATCCTCCTTTAGAGGATCTAAGGGTCAATACGGAAACATCAGTGCTGCACAATTCCTCTAACTAGGCTTAACCTATGATCGAGCAGCACTGATGTTTCCGTATTGATCTCGCAAACAGACTGAATAAAGGACAGACAAAAAGAACCAGAAAATGCTCGTGGTAACTTTTCCCATAGTAAAAAAACACCTTATAAGGAACAACAGGATAAACGTCAAGGATCCATCAGGAACATCCTGTATACGTACACTGAGGATGGCCTAATTTGACGGTGTTCGGTGAGTTAGAAATGGGTAATTTTGTCAGTAAGGATATATTATAAGCTCACCAAAGAAGTCCTTGAATTTTGCGGTCAGAATCGGCTCAATCTTTTGGACTTGGTATTGCAAAACAACGTTCTATAACCTGCATATATCGCAACAGAGGCATGGGCATTGCGTCTATTAAATTTTGAAATATTGGCGTTTATTACAAAATTGTGCCTCCATAAAGGATGCAGGAAATGGATATTTTTATGGGGGCACAATTTTGTAAAAAACGCAAATATTTCAAAATTTCTTCGACCTTGGGGAACTCCTCCTTCGGATCCCCAGCTCCAGCCAAGGAGCTGGGGGTCCGAAAGAGGAGGACATCAATGTAGGCTCTCTCAAATTGGAATCTCCTCCATGAAGCTCTGTCCTGTGAAATCCTTCCTGGATTTCTGCCTCAGGGCTTCCAGGGAAGTTATCCAAAGGGCTTCTCGGGGGAGGAGGTCTCTCGACACCATGCCCAGGGTACCATGACTTCAGAGTATGTTGGATGCACCACTGAATAAAGTTATTTTGGTACTCAAGCTAAATTTATGACTTCAGAAGAGAGACTTGGGCGAAGTGATGAGACACCAATCAAACATTTGAAAAGCTCTCGTATGCAGTTAAAATAATTAGGATTTTCACGAAGTGTTGGCATAGTACGCGAGTCCAACCTTTCCGGAGCCAACAGGTCCGATGATAGCCAGTAGTTGACCTGGCCGAACTGTCAACGATATGTCGTTCAATGTGTTTTCGTCATGTTTTGCGTTCCATTTGGCTGATATGTGGTCCAACCAGACGCCGGTTTCAGCTGAGTTATTCTGTCCGCCCACTTCAACGTGACTGTAGTTATTGTTGGTGTCCTTGTGCTCTTCCAGCATGAGGAATCTCTGAGGAAAAATAAACAGAGTAGTGCGAAATAGGTATACAGTTTCCCATAAGTCACTTGACAACCCATATGCTATTTGCTAGTTTTCAATCTTCTCTTGTGGGGTTATTTATACATATTTCAGGTTCAGATTGGGCAGGTGTTGTCCATTCGAATTGGAACAAACTCCACTCCAAGCTTCCAGAGTTGCTTCAAAACTGCAATGCATTTTTCTGGTATTGTCAAGTGACTTTTGGGAAACACTGTATATGGCAATGTCTAATTTTACCAGTTGAATGGATCAAATGCAAATACTGGCTTGTATAGGGGTGACGAGTGCGTCTTTAAATGCGAGACAGTATGAATAATTGTCAACAACATTGTCAGCAAAACACAAATAGTTTAGGGTCTACTTGGCCGTAATCTTTTCCTGGCTTCTCGCGAAGCACAGTCCCAACTGGTATCTGATTACGCAAGTGTTACTTGGAATCCCTTTCTTATTTCCACGTTGAAGCGTTTGAAATAGTCCAAAGGAAAGCCGTTCGTTTTGTGTCTGCGGGAATTATCAGAGACAGCAGAATTCTCAAGGAGCCTCGCTTGTGGCCCGTAGAAAGGATGAACGTTTGAAACTCTTTTGCAAAATCTTATTCGGAAAATCTTAAATTGTTTCAAATGTTAATTTTTATTATTTTTCGCGCACTGCCTCGAGACTGAAATTATCTCCCAAGGAGCGCGCATGTGCTGAAGTCATAAGTCATCTGGCGCCGTAGTAACTATTCGTATTAACTTATTTTAGTATTGGCCATCACTCACTCACCGTAATTCTTTCAACCGAAATCAATGATTCGGCAGTCTGCGATACACCAAACGGAAAGAACAATGTCATTGTCAGACGAACGTTGTTGTACATTGCCATTGTTAGAAAGACCTGCGGAAGAAAAGGAAAGGATGGTTTGTTGTATTGTGGCGACGGAATTAATGCGTCACACATGTAAAAAATTACGACTGTCCGGATTTTAACAAACACTCCACGCTGCAGAAATTAAAGATCCTCTTTTGTAACCGAGGTCAAAATCTGACAGCTCCAGAAAGCTCTGTTGAAATCTGACGCTTTAATTTCTACCGCCTGCATAAGAGCAAAATGAAAGAAAGAAAAAGTTTCGGAGGTAAGAGTAAAATGGGTTCTCTTTGCGTGCTTTCGATTTTTTCGCATAACAATCATGCATGAGTCTTCAGTCTAACCTTTTCGGCAGTCAAATCTTCACCAAGAAGGACGTATGTGATGAACGTTAGAAAGACAATTGTTTTGGACGAAGTGTAGAACAAGCTCATGTTGAATGCACGGAAAATGGACGTCTTCTTGATAATAGCCATCTCGTTCCTGAATTGGTAGACAGTTGTTGAAAGAAAAGAATAAGGAAAGGGTATAAAATGAGGGGTGTCGATACGAGGTGAGAGTGGTTCGGAGTTCAACTTCTTTTTGTGCGGGCACTGCCCTACCGAAAAGTGTCACAATATTTTCATGATTTTATCGTGATATCGTCATAAAAATCATATCTTGTCAAATCGCTTTTCCATCACAATAAAGTTATGCAAAAACACAATCCTGTCACGACGGTATCATGATAAGGTCACAACTACATCACGATTAAATCATAAAAAGTCGTGATCATATCATAAAAACTCATGACAAAATTATATAAAAATCATAACCCATCCGTTGTGATAAAATCATGATTTTATTGTGAGGCCAAATCCCTGCAACAAAATCATGATATTTTTATTGTGATAAAAGTCTTTTTCCGTAAAAAAAATCTTTTCCGTAAGGGTGAGCATCGACCACAGGAGAAAGTTCCTGTTGTGAACCACGCCTCGTCCGCAGACAAAATTCTTCGTAGGATCAAAATCGTTCAAAATGTCAGTTCAAAAGGTATCGTCTCAACGAGGCAAGAAAGCGCCTAGAAAAATTGAACAAAGGGGTCGCAGTTCAGGGAAGCAGCTCTCTGAAGCTGCCCTCCTCTGGACCATTTCAACATTGGAAATACTTCTAGACAGCTGGGTCCCAGACTGCACAAGCACATATCTCAGTAAAATGATTGCAATATCGAGACAATCCGGGCTGCGGTGATCAAAAGATCTCGAAACATAATGCAATGGTTGAAGAAGGAAATTTCCAGTTGAGATGAAGAAGGGAGAGCGTTCCAGTCCCTGACTGTCCAGGGAAGAAAGGGCTCAACAGCTCGTTTAACAAAGAGGGGCATAGAGAGCAAGATCCGTTACCAGTTCTGCGTCGGATAGTTTTAATGGGAAGCGAAAATGCACAAAAAATGGAAAGAGTCAAAATTCCGCGGAACAGCGGCAGCTGCCCTCCTTTGGATCATTTCAACATTCGAAATACTTCCAAACAGGTTGGGTCCCAGACTGCACAAGCATATCGCAACATGACTGCATAAGATCGGACGGATAATTCCCTAACCTTCTGGACAATTCGATCAGTTTAGCAAACGGTATCTCCCAGGTGTACATTTTGATGACCCGCATTGCTGCAACTATCTCACTCATGATTCTGATCCTTTCGTCCGTTTTTCCGGCTGTAGAGAGACGGAGACGGGAAAAGATCTTCCCCAAAACCCCTGCAGGGAAAGAGAGGAACCGTCAACAAAAATGGGTTAGTCGTTGAAAAGGGGGGACTGTGAAGATGAAGACGTGCCAAAAGCTGTGACACGCCAAAAAAAGGATCAGGGTCATGACACATCATCGTAGAAGAAGAAATGTTCCGACAACAAAGCACCCGACCAAAATCGCAAGCACCCAAAATCCCAAACAGATTCCGACATTGAATATCTAATTGGTCCAAGAAGCGTTGGCATTCATGACAGCAATTAAGCGCCGGGGAATTGATTCAGTTGAGTTCCGATGCAAATTTGGTGGCTCACTGTGATGGTATCCGCAGCAACAAACTTCAGGACGACGCATTTGTCACTCGTCTCGGCATCGTTGCGACCGATGTGAAACTTTTGTTTTTGTTTTCATGATTTCTAAAAAAGAAATTTTGTAAAAAATTGATTGTTTTTTAAACGCGATAAGAATACAAACGAAAAAAGTCGATGAAATCAGCCAAACGCCTCATTCCGTAGATATTGCAATGAAAGGCTCAGCCAAACAGATCCGATTTCGAAACAGATTTCTCAACTCCTAGCCAGGTGTTCTGTCCCTTGGAACCCGCTGGGCGCTTTCCCAGACCCCTGGCATCGGACTCAGTCCCATGACCCCGGCTTCGACGCGCCCCCCTCGCGGAAGGCTGCAGATCCGTCACTGGCCAGGAACCAAATCACATAACGCATCTTATCCAATTACACTCTACACTATACACTCACATTGTAGAGGCACAAACAGCAAGATTGCGGTCATTCCAACGAGACAGGAAGGTCCAAGCAGTTGCCACAATATAGCCGTTGATATTGCCACCTGCAGTGGTCCAACCCAAAGATAGTGGATGTATATTGTGGCCTGGTCAAATCGATTGACGTCGTTCGATAGCAAGTTGACCATTTGGCCTATTGTCGTTTCGCCCAATGCTGTCTTGCTCAATCGCAGAGCCTGATGGTTGGAAAAAAGGAGAGATGCAAAAAATAAGCACAGGTAAACACTGTCAGCCAGTGTTTACCTGTGTGTGGCAATGCACTCCTGTGATCTTCGATCACAGGAGTGCATTGCCAACTCAGGAGTCATTTAAAATAAATGACAACATGCGACACAAAAAAAAAAACATAACAATCCTGCAATGCGTGAAACTTCATCAATTTCTGTTGAAAATGGATGACCCCTGCATCATCCAGACCTCTGGAATTTCTAAAATGTTCGAGGAGTTTTGACAGTGTTGCTTAGGGCGTTATTTCGGGGGGTAGTGGGGGCAACTCTGCCCCTCTGACGAGAAATGCTCGCTTGACCCATTGCATGTGCTTTTGGCTCACTCTGGGGTGAGAAATTTGACCTCAAGAACACGAATATTGCATGCAACTCAAAATGAACCCCAAATTTAAAAATTTCTTCACAGCAAAAATTTCTTAAGCCCCATGCCAGGGGATATTCTCCCAGGCCCTCAGACTGGATTGGTGGTCTGAGCCTTCCCCTGAACATTACCCTCCTCCTGCGGAAACCTGAAATGACACTCATGTGTTTGTGTGAATGTAGGTGTAAACCAATTTATGTAAAGAGATAGTTTCTTTTTGGAAACTTTGGGGAATGGAAAGATCTACCGTATTCACCAATCGCAACTCACCCTCAACAGTCAATTCGATGGTTAGATTTATTTTGAGAAAATTTCATTTCTATGCACAACGTTTATTCCTTTTCCATTGTTGCATTGAAAGATGCATCCGTCTGTTGAATTGGCTCTGTTGAGTTGAACCTGAGGATGAGGGTGAGTTTCAAAAGGGGAATGCCGCCAAGAATGTGAGATTAATTGTTTTAGATTCCAATGGAATTCTCGAGTAAGCTGACGTGGGAAAAATGTGCGAATTTTCCAAAACAGCAAAAACAAACCTTTCTATAAACCAGTGAACAGCATGCCACCCTGACCTTCATACCGGTGTGTTGAACTTCGAAAAAGAATGGATGATGCGTTATGGTGAAGATGGCACTGGATGCTATGATACCGGTGGCAAACAGGACAGCGTGCCACTGAAGGAACTGACTGCCCTCGGAGAAATAACGGATGAGAAAACCAAGGCACAACGGTTGCACTACTCTGAAAAGACAAAAAAAAATTATCACAAATTAAATGAAATAAATTCGTTGAATTATTCCATTTTGAAAGTTTTGTCTTCCAATGAAATAATATACGTAGCTTACAAATTTAAGGCAATTAATTGGGGGAGCAACTGTCCAATGCCAAGAAATGTCTGCCAGTGGTTCAGTTATGTCCCCGGTCTGTTCGTTTAGGTCGCCCTGGCGAGAAGTCCGCGGAACACCAATTTTGCAACAAAAATTTCAAATTTGACTTCAAGAACTCGAAATTTTCAATTAAAACCAAACCAAAACGAAACAAAAGGAAGAAACAAAAATCAAATTCGCGTAAAAAATGCATTATTATTTGAAAAATTTCAACGAATTTTCGAATTTAACTCAAAAAATAAAAAATCAATTATTTCAAACAAATCTCAAAAATTTAAAAAAAAAAGATGTACCTCTTGGCTTTTGTGTGTACGCACATGAATGAAGTGTAAAGCAGCCTTCCTTATGGGATACCTGGCACACATTCTTTCATTGAAGGCTGATGGATGCCCATTGGGCCATTGCCACTCACCCTCAGATTCAACTCAATAGTCAATTAAATGGATACATTTGTGCTGGTGAAAATTTCATTTCTATGCACAACGCTTATTCCTTTTTCCATTGTTGCATTGAAAGATGCATCCCTCTGTTGAATTGGCTCTATTGAGTGGAACCTATTGGGGTGAGTTTCAATGGGGAAAACGGACGACTGTATGTCACTTTGGTTCAGAGCATCGGAGTGTGGGCGAGAAAAGGCCCTCTCTGCATTGCATGCCCACCAATCAATCAATCATTCGACAACAGAGAAACACAAATATTTTCCTGGAAAAAAAGATAAAACAGCGGAAGTGCCTAATCTAATCAGAGATTGGGTCTTTGAAACAACACATGCCAACCACTGCTGTACATAGATATGTGATGCCAACTCGCTTATATCAGTTTCTCCGAACTGTGCTCCTAACACAAAAAGAAGTCAGCGGGCAGAGCAAGATAAGCTGCTTCAGTCCAGAAAAACGGTACCTATTTATCAATGAAAAGTGACCAAAAACGGACGCACCGGTGAGACATTGGCGCCTCTCTACCAAAGATATAGGCAATTGGGACCATATTGGAAGGTCCATGATGAGTGACAAAGATCAGCAAATGTCCAGGTCCACTCGCAGATAAAATATCAATTTTGTTCTCGACGCCTTTCCCGCTTTTTTCAAAAGATATTTCATGGATCCAATTCAATAGTTGAATCTATTGGCAGCTACATGGTGATATGCGAATGATTTTTAAAAGGTTTGCATGTGCCAAAAGAGAAAGTGCCGAAAGAATGAACGAATGTTGCAATTTGTGCAAACGCACTTGCGACAGTTTACATGCGCTGTTATGGAATGAAAACGTTTTTCCCTCAAACTCAGGACACAACGACCTAAAATGTTTTTGTCCGTGGCAGCCAACAAATGGAGAGGCAAACTTAAAAAACCATTGAGCCCGACTGGCAGTTGTAAGTGACTCGCAATTGAGAGAAAAGTTGAGTCAGTAATTTGACACATGATTTCGCAATGAGAAAAACTTTGATTTCTATTCCGCATAATTTTCATTTAACAATCTCTGCGAAGCGGGTGGAGAAACGAACAGAAAGCCCATTGTTGAATGTTTGCATTGTTGCGGACAATAGTGGAGCTCTCAATGTAAAGGACGATGTAAAATAGAATCAGGGGACGGACCGTATTGTTTTTGTCATTTTAACCAATTTGATAGGGGGGCAAACCCTGAAAATAAAATTCAATTCAAACAGTTTCCTGACGACAGGAATTTTTCCTAACGCAATATTTCCCCATGTCACGAACCATTGTTATCTCATGTCATTGTATTTTATCATGCAAAGCGTTATACGCCTATTAACATTAATTTGACGAGTTGATATAGTAAACTAAAAAGGTCTAAAGGTACACCTATCACGCATTTACAGTTTTCACTGACCTTATTCCACATTCTTCAAGGCAGGCTAGGAGACCAATCATCATATAGCGACATCCAAATGTCCTTATCAAGGCCTTCAAGAAACTCGGTTTGTGTTTGGAGCCTTTGGTGCCCTTTCTGCCAAGAAGCTCTTTGTCCCATTCGCTGAGAGAAAGAGAAACAGTGAAATCGATTTCGAAATATTATTCGGCCGTATTCCCCAAAGACACTAACCCTAACTCCAACCCAAGCTTGAAAATAACCGATGTAAAATGCAAATATTTCCGCTGGAAAATTTTATTTCCATGCACAACAATATTCCTTTTCCATCGCTGAGAAAGATGCAGCTGAATTTGGAATTGGATATTTTTCAAGCTTATAGGGTCATGGCGTTAGTTAGGGTTGGTGGCTTTAGGGCCCAAGAAGCTCACCTGTACCTACATATATGGTAGAGAAATGTTAATGTAAATGGGACAGCCGCACACGTTATCAGACGAGGCAACAATGCATGAATGCAATCAACGGGAACAATGCAATTTCACAAAATCTCAACATCGCAATAGAAATAAAAGTTTTCCTTTTTGGACGGTTGTCTTAATGAGGCACTTTAATTTCTACTTGAAAAACGGAGAAGACAGTTTTCGTGGAAAAACATATTGAATGTCAAGTTACATGAATGTCAAAGAAGTTAGAACGCAATAATCATTTTCAGAGTCTGCCGAATGACTTCGAACGCAGGAAAAATTTTGAGGTCCAGCTACAGCTCATTCCACTTGAAGATATGAGCTGGAATGCTTCACACTCTTCCATTTAGAAACCTGCACAGAAAACCTTTAATTTCTATGCCGAGATTGAAGTTTTCGACCGAGTTTTCATTGTTGAAAGAATTCTGAATTCACTCTGAGCACACTTGGGAGCATTTTTGGCTCATATCTTCAAGTGGAATGAGGAGTAGATAATGCAGGCGCCTTCCAATTTCAACAGAGCTTGATGGAGCTTCACACCTTACACGGATAACATGATATTTTACAGAGCGCGACGCCATGTATTCTAAATGGCCATTGAGTTAAGACCGAGCTCCACTGTTTGAAAACTATTACTGTGAGGAGAAAATATTGGGACGAAAAAAACAATTACAAACTGAAGCATTTTGCATGCATTGTTGAACATTTTAAAACAAGCCTTTCTGACAGAGCTACACGTATGGTCGTTTCTTTTCAGGTCATGTATAGTGGCGGCGAAAAAAAGATTTCTCATACATGTGTTTTTCCCATTTAACTGTTGCCTTCGAAACTTTTTTTTCTTTCTTTTTACTCTTATGCATTTGGTAGAAATTAAAGCGCCAAACTGCAACGGAGCTTTCTAGAGGTGTCAGATTTTGACATTAGTGATGAAAGAGGATCTTTATTTCTACCGCAGGGGGGTTTTGCTAAAATCTCAAGAATGGGACTTTTTCACATGTACACGTAAAAGCATGAAAATACATCAGTAAAACAAGTGTTGGAAAGTGCTTACGCTTGTAGGTTGTTTCCTAAGTAGACTGATGCGTCGTCCTTTGGTACTCTGTAGAGGTCTTCAAGTTCCAGGTCATGGCGGTAGCCAAGTCGGAATAGCGGTGTCAACCAACTGAAAAAAAATAAAATGAAGTTTTGTTTTGAAAATTGTTTGCTTTTGTTTTTGCTGAGGAACTTCACGAATAATAAAATGGAGAATTATGAGTTTTATTAAATTGATAAACTAATTTGCAACAAAGAATTAATTAGGTAATTAGTTAATTAATTAAGAATTAATTAGGTTATTAATTAAAATTAATTAATTAATTATTTCTTTAATAACTTCACGAATAATAAAATGGAGAATTAAATAATAAATTAATAAACTAATTTACAACAATAAAGAATTAATTAGGTAATTAATTAATATTCATAAATTAATTATTTATTTAATTAGCCTACCGAATATTAATTCTTTGTTGTAAATTTTTGTAATAGTATATTTAATTAATTAATTAATTAATTTATCAATGTTCCGCATTTTGAAAGACACCATCGGCTGCATTCCCCAGTGTGTAACGCACCCCCAGGTTCAACACAATAGAGCCAATTCAGCAGACGGATGCAACAGAAAATGCAACAGACAATGCAGGATTCAACATATACAATGCAACAATGGAAAAGGAATAAGCGTTGTGCATGGAAATGAAATTTTCACAACACAAATCTACACCTTATTCCATTTGGAGATAAACTGCGACTGCTTGACATTCTTCCATCTAAATGAACAGAAAAACTTTAATTTCTATGCCGATAGTGAAGTTTTCGACCGAGTTTTCATTGATGAAGAAAGAATTCTGAATTCACTCTGAGCACACTTGGGAGCATTCTTAGCTCATATCTTCAAGTGGAATGAGGAGTATCCATCGAATTGGCTTTTGAGTTGAGTTGAACGTCAGGGCAAGCTGGAATGGGGAACACGTCCGTGTGTATTCATCTTTCCCAATTTCTATTGCAACTCGGGAAGAAACCTATTGGAAACTGCAACTGCAATTTGGGAACAGGCTATAATGTGTATTGCATAGGCTATGAATTATGGAATACTTGCAAACATTGAACTGAACGAGTTATCATCATTGCTCTGTGATATATACTTAAAGCTAACTTAACCTGACCTAACCCAACCTAACCTATCCCAACACACCTCTCCTGACCTATCCAATCCTACCTACCTCGTCCTCATCTTCCAATCCCATTTTGGCTACTTTAGCGTGTGTGAAAACTCGTCCAGTTCAGCTTTTTTCAGATGTCGGCAGGTATTCCGAACTGCAACCGAATTATGCAAGAGTGCAAAGTCCGCATCTGGGAGAAAACCCCCTTCGCAAATCAAAAGCTGCAATTTGGGAACAGGCACGCAATGTGTGTTGCATAGGCTATGAATTATGCAGGCGCAAAGTCAGCATCTGGCAGGAACCCCTTAGCAAATCAAAAGCTGCAATTTGTGAACAGGCGTGTGGAGTGTGGTTGCACACCCGTAACATTTTGCGGGCGCGATTCCATTCGCAGAATACCAGAACAAGCAATTCGCGCATCCGTCACATCACGCGCTGTTCTCTGTTTCACATTTGCACACTGACTCTTGCAGGCGCATTTCAACTTCGGAATGAACCCACCCTCTGTGGATAAGAAGTTTATTTGAAAAGAATTAGCTGAACTTCCATTGTTGAGGTCGTCCGACCCTCGTGGCGCAGTGGTTTGCGCATCGGACTCGTAATCTGAAGATTGCGGGTTCGAATCCCACATGGGACACGAGATTTGCCGTGGCACTTGTGTGTGCATCCTCCTTCGGCGAGGCGCGGTAAATGAAATTTGCCATGGCACTTGTGCGGGCATTCTCCTTCGGCGAGGCATGGTGAATTCGGTCGAAAAGACAGACTTAAGTGGCCAGTCTGTTAGTCCTTCGGATGGGACTTTAAGAAGGAGGTCCCGTGTGCAGCATCACACTGCGCACGTTAAAGAACACCTAGCTCCAGGTCCAAGACAGAGGCCTGGCAGGTTACATGAACACAGAAGCCACTTGGTATCACCCTCCGATACTCGACGTCGGATTCCTGCGGGTTGGCTGTGCCATAAAATCGGCAGTGTCGGCAGTTGTGACTGTGGTCTTGGGACCTGGAGCGGTGGGTGCTGTTGTAATTGCCCTCGGGAGTAGGCCCCTATGCATTGTCCCTCGCCGGGACCCTTGATTGGATGCTTGCAGCGGTGGGTGCTGGAGCAGCTGGTGACATTTGCCAGCACCTCGTCGGGGCCATGGCAGACTGCACAACAAAACATAAACGTTCGGACCACCAGCCGAAGACTAACTGTCCATAAGACCCAAAGAAGAAGAATGAGGAATCACCAGCAGAGACCTAACGCTGAAAGTACGAGCACACAGCCGACAGTTGTGACAGAATTAATGTACCCATTCATGTGTTTTCCACATTTAACTGCTGCCCGTAAAAATAGTTTCCCTTTATTTTTCTTTTACACAGGCGGTAGAAATTAAAACGCCAGACAGCGACGAAACTTTCTGGAGCTGTCAGATTTTAACCTTGGTTGCAAAAAGGATCTTTGATTTCAGCGGCATTAAGTTCTTGCTCAAACCCGAACGATCGCAATTTTAACTATTGAAAACTGTCTATTCTAATTCGTCGAAGAATTAAAGTTTAGTTGGACCTTTGAATGGAGTATTGGTATGGGTGTGAAGCAACGACATTTAATAAAATAGACTGCTGCCAGAGTCCGAGGGTCTGTTTTGAATAGAACAGGCGGCGGCCATTTTATAGTATGGCATGAAGAGCGCATGGAGCAATGCATTGCAACGGAAAGAAGCCGCGATGCATGCATTGTTCAGAGAAAATTCGCGCTAAATGATGGATTTTGGCAATCATTTAGGCCCTAGGACGACGTTAAGGTTTGTACTAAAACATTGAGCAAGCCAAAATAAAACACGAGACAAAGAAAAAACGAAATAAAATAAAAAACGAGCCAATCTTTTCCGAATAAGCCAAAGCAAATATGAAACATTCTATGATCCATGCCCGAGGGGTGCTCAGTGTAGTTTCTATTACCGCAGCTGGTTACAATGTTCGCCAAATGTCCTCTCACACAACAAAATGAGGTCAAATGTCATTTTGATGTGAAAACTTCCGTATTTAACTAGAAAACGAGCCATTTAACTAGAAAACGAGCCACGAAAACCTTTCCCGACGAGCCAAAAATCCAAATCTTGCACATCGTCCTTCTCGCAGTCGCCATCAACCCAGATGGTTGATGGCGACAACAACCATAAAAGGACCCCTTCACCAAGTTAATGAGGAAAAATAAAATTTTGGCGGATTGTGCCATAATTGATCGCAAATCGAGCCAAAGCCTTTTCGATCTGCCAAAAATGCCATATATTTGCTCCGGGCCATTCGGTTCATGATCGCCGCAAAAATGTCCGGTTTGACGAGAAAATGAGGTCAAATGAGGTCAAGCGAAAAATCCCAAAATCTACCACAAATCCAGCCACACACCGCAAAAGCAAAAATGTCCGGTTTGATGAGAAAATGCGGTCAAAAGAAAAATGTCGAAATTTACCACAAATCCAGCCAAACTCGGCAAAAATGCCGGTTTGACGAGAAAATGAGGTCAAACGAAAAATGCCGAAATTTACCACAAATCCAGTCAAACGCCGTCAAACATGTCCGGTTTGACGAGAAAATGAGGTCAAACGAAAACTGCCGAAATTTACCACAAATCCAGCCAAACTCCGCAAAAAATCTCCGGTTTGACGAGAAAATGAGGTCAAAAGAAAAATGTCGAATTTACCACAAATCCAGCTAAACTCCGCAAAAAATGTCCGGTTTGACGAGAAAATGAGGTCAAACGCAAAATGCCGAAATTTACCACAAATCTATAGCCAAACCTATATTTATGTGGCCGCAAAACAAGCCAAATCTCTGTTGTGCACTCTTCGGTTCAGATTCCAATGAAATTATCAGTTGAATGCAGAGCGGAGTTGGCCTTCGATTATGGGGCATTCTTCTCCTAGCGAGCCCAAGTTGTGCAACATAGCTCATGCCGAGCCACCGGCCGTCAGCTCAAGATGCGGCATATGAAGAAGAAGGCGAAGAACTTAACCACCAATAGGTACTCGGCTTTGTTATAATCTTCCGCAGTTTGTTCGTTGTGTTTGGTTATGTTACGTTAGACCTAAGCTAACATAACCTGACCTAACCTGATCTTATCTAAAATCACACCTCGCATGAAGATAGTTGATCACATCTTGTGCGCATACCGAGCCGAGCAATCTTGAAAAAGTGCAGAAAAACCCCATTCGGTACTCCAAAATTTGGAAATGAACCGTATCTGAAGAAGCCTGGTTTTCTGCAAAACGTGGAGGCCAACAAAAATTCTGCTTTGTGCAAATTAATCCAGTGACTCTCCTCTATCTATGGGTGTAAAAACATATCCACTTTTCTGATCATAAATGCATTGAAAATGCTTGCAAGAAGCAGCTTCTCAGCATTGAAAGCGCTGTGTCTCTGCTTCTTCTTGCCATGGTGTGTGCGCGTGCGGCACGTTCAGTTTGTCGGTGGTGCGGTGGCCGCAGAGCAGCTCTCTATAGACCTCGTTGGTGTGAAGCATTCGAATCTGCCTCTTTGACTTGCAGCTTTTGAAGGGCTGTCAGGACAGGTCTTTTGCATCCGGTCCGCTTTGACCGACAAACCTCTATCTCTTGCACGGTGCTTTGCCGTCCGTTATAGGAGTTCATAAGAGTTTATGGGAGTAAATCAACAGAACACGATGCGGTTGAAATCCACATTCCAAACAGATTTTCTTCTCTTCTGTTGTTCGCATGCGGTTCCATACACCTTATTTCATTTGAAGATATGAGCTGAGAATGCTTCACACTCTTCCATTTAAATACACAGAAAAACTTTAATTTCTATGCCGAGAATGAAGTTTTCGACCGAGTTTCATTGTTGAAAGAATTTTGAATTCACTCTGAACACACTTGGGAGCATTCATAGCTCATACCTTCAAGTGGAATGAGGAGTAGCTTACCCAACAAACGTCGCTGAAAGCCACGAAGCTGTTTCGGCCGGATGTTGCTTGAGTTGTCTGTTCCGGTTGCCAGGCTTTCGTCTCTTCCCAGAGAAGCGATCGCCGTCAACATTTGAGTCCAACGTCCCGCCATTTACCTCTGATTCAGTACACTTACACTGCTCAGTGGCATTCAGAGGTTTCCCTGTCCAATTCTTATTGTTATTATTATTGTTTTTATTTGTGCTCAACGCACTTGCAAACGAGAGTAGCTTCATTTCTTAGTCGCTGACATAAACAACTATCGTCCCAAATTAGACATACACTCTAAACAAGAGGTTTCACTATGGAACACCTTGGGAACGCCTTTAACATGGGCTTAGATGGGAAAATGGATCTCTATATCGGCAAATGGAACGCATTGGACTGAACGAATTGTGAACCAAACAATGAATTATAAATCAAACGAATTGCGAAACAAGCAAACCAGACTTATCGGGCTATATGTGCGTGCTGAGAGGTTTGCCGAAAGTGGAAATTTAGTTTTAAGCGAGCTCCACTGAGCAATAGCTAAGAAGCTTGCCCTATTTTGTGATTGTCAGTTTATTATGAGAAAGGTTGACAGTCGAGTCAAGGACGCGCGTAAACTTCCGAAAACTGAACATCCGAACCCTTTGTGATCATCCTCGCAGGACAAACAGCAACACTCGACAGTCGCCACCGCTGTTTGAAAGACTGAAAATCAATTCGTCCGCTTGAATTCAATTTTAAATATCAAACGGCCAGTTGGTACAACAACAAATTTGCTGATATTGCAACCGAAATAGAACCAGGAAAAAAGTCCGGATATTTGCGAAATTGCGCGTTACCATGGTTACCTGCAAAAACCCACCAACCGTGATATCGCCCACTGACGACTGCAGCAAAGGCCAGCAGCATTTACCTTTTCGGGCCCATTGTGCAATGGCCGAATGGGGACGTCAATGGCAATTATCCACCTTTGATTTTTTGAGCTTCAGGGCCAAATCTCAAGGGCAAAAAATGCCCACTGGCTGAGCATTACTATTGCGTTCCGAAATAATGCATGTCATTTGGGAACTGTAGTGTCATACGCGACGCAAATATGAACTTTACATAACCTTGAGAAAGATAAATGTACGGATTCCTACAAAGGGAACAGATAACTCGCAAACTTCAACCAGCGCAGAGAGATAAAGAAGCGCGAAAAGAAATAAATACACAAAATAAATGAACTCGAAAAAGGAGGTCAGGAATCGACCACAAATTGATGAAGGGAAGGAGGGAAAGGAAAAACAAAATTGGTGTGGTCGCTCAACATGCCGAGGAATCAAAATGGTGAAACTCTAAATGCCGAAGACTCAAAAGGTCGAAGAATTAAAAATGTCGAAACCAAAATGCCGAGGAATCAAGATTTCAAGACTCAAAATCCGAAGAATCGGAATGTAGAAACTTAAAGTAATGTCGAGGAATCAAAATGTGTGTTAACTCAAAATGTCAAGGAATCGAAACTCGAAAAGACGAGGACTCAAGATGTCGAAACTGAAAATGTCTAAACTCAAAATACCGAGGAATCAAAATGCCGTAACTCAAAGTGTCAAGGAATCGAAATGTCGAAACTCAAAATGCCGAAGAATCCAAGTGTCGAAAAACAAAATGCCGAGGAATCAAAATTTCAAGACTCAAAATGCCGAGGAATCGGAATGTCGAAACTCAAAATGTCAAGGAATCGAAATGTCAAAACGCAAAATGCCTGGGAACCAAGATGTCGAAAGTGAAAATGTCGAGGAATCAAAATGCCGAGGATTCAAAATTTCAAAACTCAAAATGACGAGGAATCGGAATGTCGGAACTTAAAATGCCGAGGAATCAAATTGTCTGAACTGAAAATATGTCAAGGAATCGAAATGTCGAAACTCAAAATGCCGATGGAACCAAGATGTCGAAACTGAAAATGTCGAGGAATAAAAATGCCGAATCTCAAAGGCTGAGGAATAACAATGTCTATACTCAAAATGCCGAGGAATCAAAATGTCGTGACTCAAAATGTCAAGGAATCGAAATGTCAAAACTAAAAATGCCGAAGAATCCAAGTGTCGGAAAACAAAATGCCGAGGAATCAAAATGTCAAGACTCAAAATTCCGAGAAATCGGAATGGGAGCAACTCAAAATGTCAAGGAATCGAAATGTCGAAACTCAAAATGCCGAGGAACCAAGATGTCGAAAGTGAAAATGTCGAGGAATCAAAATGCCGAGGAATAAAAATTCCAAGACTCAAAATGCCGAGGAATCGGAATGTCGAAACTTAAAATGCGAGGAATCAAATTGTCTGAACTCAAAATATGTCAAGGCATCGAAATGTTAAACTCAAAATGCCGAGGAACCAAGATGAAGAAACTGAAAATGTCGAGGAATCAAAATGCCGAATCTCAAAAGCTAAGGAATAGCATCTGACGAAATTTTATTCCTAACAAAATGATTGGGTTGGTTGCTGGGCATACAGGGTAGCCCAAAAGCATTTGGCCATTGAAAATTTGCTGTTTTGATCATCTTGCTCCATCCACGGATGTAATCGCTTTGTCGGAAACGCACGTGAATATGCAGGGCACCCCAAATGTCTTTGGCCAGAGGAAAAAATAAATTTGCTGTTTTGATCATGAGTATTTTTGTTATTCGAATTTCTCTGGTTCTAACCTTCTCTGGTTCTCTGGTATTCTGAACGAAATTTTTCTATTAATGTCGTGACATCCGTGGTTAGCACTGGAACAAGTTTCAGATCAGACAATATGACAAAAACGGCAAATTTACATTTTTCCTATGTCCAAAGAATTTTGAGCTTGCCTGTACATGTATGCGGCAGTTGCCAAAGTCCCAAAAAATCTTCTCCGACAAAAGAACATAACAAACCTTAGCAAGGGCATACCGTGCCGCCAAAAGAGTCCACATAATTGGCGCACGTTGCGTGATTATGAGCGAAATGAAGGCTGATTCCTTAAACGTTTTTGCGTACACTTGCCCATTCCAGAACCTTATCTATGCACAGCAGTGAGATGTTTC
>JASGXE010005221.1:0-34616 GCA_030068105.1 Sinentomon sp. SZTP_YWyxl
TTGCACACTTTCCGAGCACTGTAAGAGCACAGGTCTTGACAGATTTGACCACCTTTATCAGAATCTTGGTGCTGAGAGATCAGCTTACCTTGCGCAACAGGGGAGTACCTGTCCGGTGAGAGGCATCCCAGTACCATCTGCTGAAGCCCAAGAAGCAATATTAACCATTTTTATTATTCTTCCTGAACGTAATAATCATGATGCTATCAAAAATGCCCTTGCCTGTTCAATAGATAGTATCGGAACTCCTCTTGAAAATGTAGACTGTATCAATGGGATTTTTTTTACTTCACTTATTTTTCTATTTCCTGAAATTTATGACCAGCTGGTTGCAAACTATTCTGTCCTCTTGCTTGGAGACCAGGAATGGCTAACTTTTTTTGGATTGACACCACAAGCTGGCCAGACTCTATCTGATAGTCAGCTCCATTTTCTCATACTTGCGGCCATGATAACACCTGCAAAGGCTTATGAGAACAAGCAGTTTTTAACAACAATCAAGACTCGCTATGGTGTGCTGATGAAGATGCTTGATGAACAGCCTTCCCCATACGACTTCCCTTTGGGAGTATACACACAGTATGGGAATATATGTCGTAACCTAAAAGTAACACAAATTTATGCTAGATTTCATATTGACACCCTTAAAGGTTCTAAAAATTTTACTCGGATGTGTTTCTATGCTCAGATCGACCTTGCTTATAATTATTCTGAAATGGCTAATTTTAGGCTTGCAGCGCAATTCACTCATTCAGATATGTCCGCAGTATTTTTGATTGAAGCATTTTGCCTTCAAGCAGATAAGGTGGAAATTGCTGAAGAAAAATTAGCTAAGATCCCAAATTTCGAATACGCAAAACTTTTGGGATATGAGGTAGATTTCTGTAACGTTTCTAATTTCCCGGACGTTGCTTATGCAGCCAAGATCAAGAGTCAGATGATGCGATCATCTAGTAAAGGGAGAGCTGGAACAATTCAACCTGATGACACATCAGCGCTCATGATGGAGCGAGATCTTGTCTGTGGCAGAGAGTCGATAGAGATGGCCTTAAAGAGACAATTACATTTCTCAGATGAATTTGATCCTTCATCTGCAATTGGAAAATGGCTGAAAAAGAAAAATCTCATCCCTGGTGGAGCAGTCAGTCGAGAAGATCTGACTCTGGAGTTAGCCTTGAAACTCTTAAAGAGAGCCCAATTCTAAAATTAAAAGTAGATTCAAACAGTTACCGTATTCACCTTTTATTCCTTTGATACCACACAGAAATGTACAAATGGAATCGCCGGTCTCGGAGTCTTGGTGATTCCTGAAACAGTCTTGCGAAACAAAAAATCGACGACACAACGGGCAGAAAATTTTGGCGTTGCCTTCGCAGGGAGGGAAAGACAGGCAGCACTTGCATTTTGCTGTGCAAATGTGTCGATTGAGATTGTTGTACTCTGAAAAGGAGTCGCAGTGTCTGCAGTACGTACGGTGGCCAAAGGCGCTGTTGACCTTTGTGATGACGTCAAAGTGGTTGTTTTCGAGTACGAGATCGATTTTTTGTTGCTTTCTGGACCTTTAAAGATGAGCGACGGCCCAGCTTTCAGCCTCTCGAACACGCAGATCTGGTAGTCGGGCAGCACCCTTTGAAATTCACCAACCGATTCCAGACTTCCGCATTCTTCCAGCTGGGCACGGGCCATTAGTTCTCGCGCTCTTTCTCTTTGCAGGGCTCTCCCTCTCCGAATTGTTTCGTATTCCTTCTTTGCTCTTTCTTTGTCGACTGCTGTTAAAGCATGGTTATCCAGAGAATTGAGGTACACGAGGCGAGAGATGGCCGTGGCCAGGGCGCGTGCCAGGCAAATACGATCGTTGTTCCTTATCCTGATAATGGAGCGGCACCAAGTGTTGAAGGCGTCCCGAGAAGCCAGGCCTTTTTTTCGAGGATGGGCATGGCCGGAAGGAAGTCTCACGGCTGTCACCTCGATTTCCAGGTTCCCATCCAACTCTGCCGAATTGTCGGACTGGGAACCGTTTTCAATAATTCGAGCCAAATCTTGCGCATCAAACTGATCGACTCTCCTAAACCCCATCTGCTGATACCAGCCTGGGTTTTTCGAAGAACGGACAGTAAACTGTACGAAATCGTCAGATTCGAGAGAGTCCACCATCATGCCGTGAAGGCTTTCGATAGCATCGTTCAACTTCTTGCCCTCGATAGGCTCGAGCTCGAGCTTCCGACCAATCACCCCAAATTTCGGGACCTGTTCCACCGTGTTGCTCAAAACCCTGAAGGGAGCCGGCGGGTTCAGGTCCGGAACCTCGGACGCGGGTCGTTTTCTCGAGGATCTAGCTGTATCGGATGGATCCGAGTGCTGGAGGACCGAATTGGAAGTAACAGGAACAGGGGAGTTGGCCGACTGCCGCGTCAACGCTCCACCGGTTTGAGATTCTAAGTCTTCGAACATTTGAG
Organism: Sinentomon sp. SZTP_YWyxl; assembly: GCA_030068105.1. Lineage (NCBI taxonomy): Eukaryota > Metazoa > Arthropoda > Protura > Sinentomata > Sinentomidae > Sinentomon > Sinentomon sp. SZTP_YWyxl. The sequence goes on from JASGXE010005221.1 coordinate 2,457, forward strand.
AGATTGCATCGAGATCTATTTCCCCGTAGTCTTCATCTTGTACCACTTGAGGCACCGCACCTCCTCCTATCTGCTGTGGTGACGAAACGGGAGAGACCGAACCTCCAGCGAACTGGGTAGGGAAATCGGAAAGAGGCGACTGCATCGAGGAAAACATGCTGTCAAAGTCAATTTCGCCGAAATCCCCAAACTGGAAATCCTCACTTTGGGATCTCGGACTGCCGTCAGAGCTGGGAAAATCTGTCCAGAAATCCGGAGGAAAATCCCCAAATTGGAAGTCTTCGCTTTCGAGCCGCTGTTTTAATGAGCCGCTCTCTTCCAAAGAGCACTGGATAGAACCAGCGCAGGGAATTAATTCTTCTTCTAGTGTTTCACGAGATGTAGTGTCAGTTTTGACGGAATGGATGGAATCTAAGTGAGCGAAGCGATAGGATGCTCGTTGCGAGAGGTTGGGGATGTTCGGGGGCCCGTAGCAGACCAGACTCGATACTTGCTCGCTCGTTTCGCATTTCTCAGGTACGAGCGGGATGGTAGTTATGATATGAAGAGCGTAGGACAGATCCCGGGTGAACTCCTCCGGTTGGTCTTGCGGCAGCGACCACGGAATCAGACCAACGCTAGGATCGAAACAAAAAATTTCGGACAAACACTGATATAATTCGTAACGAGGTTGCGAGTCGCCTGATTTTATTGCTGCCTTGAAGTCTTCCGATCTCAAAACAGATAAAATCAGTCAAACTTGCGACTTCGGAAAAATACATGTTGAAAAGGATACCACTCACTTTTTCCAAACAAAGGACAATAGGGAGAATAACCCAAACTGCTATCAAACTTGAATATCAATTGATGTTCGAGAGAGGCAGCAAAGGCTCTGATTGATGCTATCCACCCTACTCAGCGAGAAACAAACTCTGGAAGCGCAGAAACCGAAATGGTGAGTGTGCAGCTGTCGCCGATTCCTTTTATAACCTCATTCTCCCGTCAGAAAGAAAAGACGCCGTTTCCCCTCTCCCCTCCATAAAAGTACCAAGCAATTCGACGCTAAAGCAGCTTTGGCGCCAACGATTTTTCATACCAAACCGTACCCTACCTTTTCTAGTTAGCCGGCGACGCCGTCACGGTCGCTAAACACAACAATGCTCCCCTATTTTGATTTATAACCGACCGCTACTTTCCGACGGGCTAAAATTCAATTACACCCATAACCTACCAGTCAATGAATGCACACAACTCCAAAAAAGGTTGGCCTGCCTATTGTGATTTTTCCCTACAGAATGAATTCAGGGATCCTTTTCACCGTTCGCTCGTTTTATTTCTTTGTTGCAGGAAGCCAGGCGACGTGAGTTGGAAGCAGACGAGGAGAGCGCCAAGCAGCAGTTGTTCTACAAGAGTTGATAAATCAACGCCGGTCCGCTGTGGGGCTGACAGAAAGGGAAAAGGGGGTGACGATGGCCGAATGGTTTGATAAAACAGCGGCGTGGATAGCCTCAGGGGGGCAACATTTGTAAATAATGTAAATTTTTATTTTTTGTTATTTCTATATCTAAAAGAGATGAATATAACAGAAATCAGACGATTTTGTGTTTTACTTCAACGTGATGCATTGGCTCCAACGTCGTTACATTGCCGGTCCGCATCAGACCGTGGAGAGATCTGATTTTTATACGAATCCCTTTGACCATAGCAGAGCGGCAGATGCCGAGTACCTTTTGAGCAACCGACAAAAAGCAAACCAGACCCATCAAATAAATTTTTGTCATTTGTTTGCTTTTTGACAGTTGCCTTACGTTTGAAAAAATTCAGCTTCCCTGTTCGCATCAACTATTTGCCAGCGAACCGTGACAATACCCTCAATATACTTTTGAATTTCAAAAAACCCTATTCGAAAACATTCGGTTTCGTGCAGTCCCTGGGAAACAGATGCCACGTTGTCATAAACAATATCTACGCAAAACTACGCATCTGAACAGAATTCAATTTGGTCGGACCAAAGTCCCGTCCACAGATTTCAACTCCATACATTCTTTTTTTACCTCTCTCCATATGTCATGACTGGAGCCTTTCAACCATACCGAACAGGAAAACGGCATTTCCATTTGGACAGGCTGTAAATCCAACAAAACACATTTGGTCTGATGCTTTTCATTCCTACCAACGGATTTGCACCCATAAATCTGCCATTTGCTCCTCTATCAACCTCATTTATTTCTACATTCGACAGATGGAGAAGGGTCCAATCAATGACCAAAAAAACGCCTTGCCCCATAAACCATACTCTTCAAATTCAACCCACAGATAGCCAAGGCATACACCTTTCACACACAACTGGAATTTTTTCCCTAAGTCTAACGGTTTTCCTGTTATTCGCTTTCAAAATCTTGTCCCCATAATCGAGATTATATTTTTGATGGCACGATTGGATTTTTTCGTGGAATGTTGGTCACATGCTTTTCAACAGCCACCCTAAAATATATTTTTTACACTGTGTAAGGGAGGGTAGTTTGGGAGAAGCCATATGTAATAAAAGGGACAGGGATAACACCAGCAACTCCACCGCCAGGCCGAAGAGAGGTTTAGGGGACATATTTGGATCAGCCCTCCATTTGCTGCGTGGTATTAACACAATCAAGCAGCCGGGACACGTTTCTGGAAAGTGACGATTTACAACGCTATTTGGGTACACTGAGAGGCTCAATTGCTGAGCACTGATCAGACATCATTGCCGTCAAGCGAACGCTGCATTCATTCGAATCTGCGAACAATGACCAATTCACGGAAATACGCAACAGGATATCCCAGATTGTGAGGGCTTTGAGAGAACTGGCGTCAAGGGGAACCGGAAACACCGCACTGCACGGGGCTATAGTGACCTCACTCCTGGACCAATTAAACGTAATCCAAAGGAGAATGATGGAACTGCAACGCAATCAGACAATTGAGTTCATGCACAACAGGGCACATCCCTCAGGGAGCGATTGAACCCGCGGTCGTAGAACAGGAACTTCAGGGTCTGAGTTCAAGATCAGCAAAACATGGCTACCAGCTGTCTATCCCAACCTCGGACATCACACGTTACTGCAGACTTCGGATAGCAGAATGTACAGAGTCCGCTCACCGCGTCTTGATAAATGTCAGGGTGCCAATTATACGGAGCCATGATGGGGAATCAAGTTCAAAATGGAAGGTGTTTGGGTACCAAGCGGGGAGCTTTGCCTATCAAAACCAGACATGCTTTTTGCACCACGAGCCTGAACCGGTGGCGGAATCAGGGAACCAAACCAAAGTCATCTCCGGAATTGATTTGCACAAATGCGCACCACACATTTCGCCACTGTGTTTCCTGCCAGATCACCCATCGGATTGGCTCATTGGGCGAGGTTGCATATCAAAATTACTGCAGGGGGTTACACTCCGAGAAGTCGCGGAGAGCTGCGTGTTAACCTGCAGGCCAGATAACCAGCAAAGAATTGTTAAGCCGCCGGAAAAGCGTCAACACGGAATAGCCCCAACACGGAAAATCGTCAACAAATCATTTTTTCATGGTCCGGAAAAGCGTCAACACGGAAAAGCCCCAACACGGAGAAGCGTCAACCCGGAATAGCGCCAACACGGAAATGTCCCAACACGGAAAAGCGTCAACATGGAATATCCCCAACACGGAATAGCATCAACACGGAAAAGCCCCAACACGGAAAAGCCCCAACATAGAATATCGTCAACAAATGCACTGAAATTCTGGAGCTTGACATTTTTTGTCACAAACCGGAATTGCGTCAACACGGAAAAGTCCCGACACGGAAAAGCCCCAACCAGGAAATGCGTCAACATGGAAAAGTCCCGACTCGGAAAAGCGTCAACACGGAAAAAATCCATCTGTCCAAAATCAATCTGTCTCCTTGACAGACTGTATTAAATACCTACCCACTATCTCCCAGGAAAAAACAAAAAGCCGAGAATATACCTATATATTGCGTTGCGGAATAGAAATTTATATAGTGGGAAAATAGCGAAAACAAAATGCGCAATGTACCGTTATTTTATTTTCTTAAAGAGCCCTCCGGAGAAGTTGTTCCAGATCATGTGGTCAACACTCGACGTTAGATGTTTTTTCAAAAAATCTTTGCTTTCCGTATATGAGTTCGATTTCTTAGAGTTTCGGTTAGGGACTCGTTCTAATCTAAGACCTAGTGCACAGGTTTTACATCGGCCTTGGAGCGTGTGGGGGGGGCTGGGGAGGCTGGGGGGCCCTTAACCATTTGCATCTTGAATCAATTTCTGGAAGATGTCTTCCATTGTGTTGTGTTTAATTTTTCCCAGGTGGAATTCAAGTTTCCTTTTTCCCAGGTGGAATTCAAACAAATGTCCACAACACACGTTTTCTACATCTAAACTAAATTAACCTGACCTGACCTTGCCAACCTAACCTAACCTGACCTAACGTCTGGGTGTAGTGGATTGCAAACACAAAGCCATTCAGTGGCTTGGTTTCGTTTTGGTGTTGTTCCGCATTAAAATGGCCTAAAGCGGCCCACTCACGATCCAACATACTTGACAAGTAAGTTTGTTTGATGGGTCAGTCAAGTAAATTGGATCGTGAGTGGGCCAATTTTGACGAGTTTTCATCAAGTAAGTTGGACGAGTCATCAAACGATCTTTTCAGTTTTTGTCTGATAAAAAAATTTGTCAAACGAAATTTGTCAAGCATAATTGATCGTGAGTGGGCAATCGAAGGGTACAAACTTCATTTGATGGCTTCACCTCGGTTTTTTCCGTGTCACCTCGGTTTTTTCGGAAATATTTCGTTGTTTCCTCTGTGTTTCCTCTGGCCATGAAAGAAAGTAATGCCAGAGTGGAGTTGTTTTTTGTTTTGGGCAGCCTACAGCTTCTTTGGCCCCAGCCATATAGTGCTTCTGTCGGCATTTTCGTGGTTTCTAGGCACGGGTTTTGATTTTTAGTCCAGTAGATTTTTACTTCGGAGCGAAGATCGGTGGTGGTTTCAACTTCCATCATTCAGAGTCGTGTGGGATGATGAGCGCAAAAGGCGAGGATCAAGAAAAAAACATGGCATTTCCCAACGAACTTCACTCCGAAGTAAAGATCCACAGGACCCTTCCCTCAGCTGTTTTGTTGTTTCACGTTTTTTGCATATATAAACACTCTTTTCCGTTGGTTTGGCTTGGCCATACTTCAGGCTGCTGGCCTTGAAAAGGCTCCTTAGATTGTGTTTGCCTGCACTTATCTTGCTGACAATTCTGATCATTTTGGTGTTGGCAGCCCTTTTTTGGACATTGCCAGTTGTTTTCTTTTCAACAATCACTCCTTGCTCCAGCACGATTTCTGTTGTTTGGCACAGCGGCGTTTTTTGCCGCATCGCCACAAAAATCGCCAGCAAGTCTGTTTCCATGAGTTGAGAGAGAGACATCTCGGGCTCGAGCATCAAACTGCAACTGGATGCTTGACAAATTTGTTCTCCCGTGAGTGGGCATTCATGGCCATCAAACTTCCTTGACAAATCTGCTTGACAACTTTGCTTGTCAAGTATGTTGGATCGTGAGCGGGCCGCTTAAGAGCCTTTGCGCATTGGCTGCAATTTTATGATGTGACTTGTGAAAAATTTCGGAACATCTGTGGGATCGATTGATAGACGGTGACTCCAAACATCTGTGGGATCAAGACAATTTATAGATTGCGTTTTTGTTAGACTGTGATTTTGTTAGACTGAGCTTGTGTCAGACTGTGCTTTTGATAGACTGTGCTTGACAGACTGACAATCTCTGAATTATACCTACATTCTGAGCCAGTCAAGCAACTAAACGACAATCCACCGGTGCGGAAGCGATGGTGGCGAAACGAGATGACTTTTGCTCTTTTGTTTGTTCGCTGTTTTCCGTGTTGACGCTATTCCGAGTTGGGGCAATTCCGTGTTGACGCTTTTCCGTGTTGGGGCATTTCCGTGTTGATGCTTTTCCTTGTTGCGGCATTTCCGTGTTGGGGCTTTCCCGTGTTGACGCTTTTCCGGTCCATGACAAAAAATATGTTACCGATTTTCCATGTTGGGGCAATTCCGTGTTGAGGCAATTCCGTGTTGGGGCTTTTCCTAGTTGCGACTTCTCTTTGTTGACGCATTTCCGAGTTGCGACTTTTCCGTGTTGATGCTTTTCCGTGTTGACGCTTTTCCGGTCCATGACAAAAAATGTCAAGCTCCGGAATCTGAGTGCAGTTGTTGACGATTTTCCGTGTTGGGGCTATTCCGTGTTGACGCTTTTCCGCATTCCCTAAGCTGGAGAGAAACTTCTTCATGGTGTCAAACCCAAGAAATCCAGTCCGAATTTGGACCGAGGGAAAAATAGTCGAGGAAATAAATCATGAGATACCTGTGGGTGCATTAGAAATAAAGTTAAAGTGCAACTTCTCGGTATCGTTGGGGGTTGTTTCCGCAACATCGATAAATCACTCATTTCCATGCACCATAGGGGAGGTAGCCATTCAGTAACCCACATCATTCCTTCAATGTGGAGTTATCACCAAACCAACGTGATTAGATCCCCTGCGGAAAAATTGTATTTACCGACGTTTTTGAACTTGTCAGACACGCTGAACATGAATTGGTCGTCCAGCCATTTATTCTTCAACTTCTCCGGTTCAAACACGAAAGAAATACCAGCACCCCCACACTTTCACATCACACCACACTTCACGTGGATTAATGATATATCATCGATATGGGGTATCATCATTACAGTATATTTGATATATCTGACCTTCTATTTACGGATTATCAGATATTTACGGATATCAGATATATATCAGATATTTACGGATTACCAGACGACAGGCAATAGCAGAATTTGTACCACACCGCAAGGCTCATTACCGCTCCAGAGGTTTTCCTGCGCCAACTTGTCCAGCATAATGGACCAAACCAGTCTCACCATTCCACAAGTTCCTGCACCCGTGACCTTTGCCCATCGACCGCCTAGTACGCAATAATTACCCAAGGTTTTGTCATGTTTTGTTCCAGGATGGCACCGGTCATGCAGATCATGTTAGACGGACAACGGGGGAAGGCGATACTTGATCTCGACGAGCCACAATCCATGATCTCCACCTACTTCATGAACCCAATTGAAAGGAAGACGGGTATCGTGAAGCACCAGCACTATGGATCTGTCGCCACCTACAACCCACATTTACTATCTGGCGTTGTGGGGAACGTCCCGTTGGTTCTTTCTTCGAATTACCTGACCACGGACGTTGTGCTTGGAATGGACACCCTCTTTGGCAACGTCTCTCACTTTGGACTGCTATCATCAGGCACCTACAGCAACAGCAGCTGGACGTTTCCACCTGGTCCTGGGTAAATAACTACCACTCTTTGATCCTGCCCCTGCAGGTGGAGGCACGTAACGCACCAGAGGAGCCGTGGGACACAGGTGACCTGCGGTGGCCAGCCGGGGAGGAAGCCGACCCGATGGAAACGGGTGAGGAAATTCAACCGGCGCTTACGGTGGAGGAGTCGGACTACCTTCAAGGCTTCATGAACGATCAAGGAGTTGCGGAGGAGGAACTGAGTGATGAAGACAGACGAAACATCCTACGTCTGAGGGAGTGGCTCGAGAGGGAGGAGGTTGGTCAGCTCAATGGAGACATCAATGATGGCTGAAGGAGGCCGGGATCTCACTGGGGTCGGACGCCCACGATAGACCCGAGACTGGGACGGTGCTTTCGTAATGCAATATAGACACTTTCGAGTACATTTAACCACATTTTGCTGTCACAATTTCTTAATGACCCCATATGTGTGCACACCACTTATGTATAACAGGTATGATAGCGAGGTATCAGAGAAAATCTTGCCGAGCATTTTTTTTCTTTCTTAAGTTGAAGCACTTGCATATTTCCTTGTGAATAAGCTGATTGATTTATCTCTTCACCCGGGCAACAATTTTTCTTTTGTGTAGAAGACTCTGGTCGTTCCAGACTTAACAATTCTTGCTGTATGATTTGTCGCGTTCCCTTGCGTTTGTCGTATTAGTTTCCGGTACGTACGTTTTCGTATATCGGCCAATACATGTCACTGTCGTGGTTTTTCTTTGGTTTTTGATTGGCTGTCTCTCGCCTTTCCATCCTGTTCCCCTTCACCCTCTTTGGTTTTTCAACTAGACAACCTTCCGTTCTGTCCATCAACTTCATTGCAATTGCGTTAACGTTTCTTTGCTTGTATGCGCTTAGTTCCATTAGTGTGAGCTGCATGACCAATGTGTTGTGTATGAGGACATTCCGCGAGGTATTTCCAGTTTCTTGTTTGAAGATTGTCTCTTTCTTTTCCTTACCACGCTCATGATGTTTGCACTTAACCGTCAACTAACTTTATTAGCATTTGCGTAGCTTGTCTCAAGTCCAGATAAACTTCACACATGTCCAAAAAAATAAAAAATAAAAGATATATATTTGTTATTTGATTTGTTGTGCGAAATTCATACATCCCACCCACTCTTTTCTCTTCCTTTATTGACCAGTGTAAATGTTATTGGTATATGACAGTTCCTGATTCATGTTTGTCTGGCTGTCCAATTGATTTCCGCATGTCGTGCCTAATTGTTTAATGGGTTTCGAATATTTTATGGATGGTTTTACAAGTCGCGGAGCTCCTTTCGTCTATGCCACCAGATGTAAGGGAGGGTAGTTTGGGAGAAGCCATATGTTGAAAGGGAAGTTAGGTTTGGCATCACCCACATATAGTCAGTCAACAACAGTCGGCGTGAGATATTGGCGAAATACAGGGTGAGTCACCTCGAATGTTGGTTTTTTTCGATCGCATTTTCTGCGAAAACGGTTGCTCCTGCAATTGTGGTGCCATGGAGGTTTTGGAACCTTGTTCCATTGCGGTTTGTTTGGATCCATTGGGCTCTTCCTAATTGCCACCCCTATGCCATTTTTGGAGAAGGGTAGTTAGGCCTGTTTTCTATGCAGCGCATTATCTCCGGAACTGTGGTTCGGAGGTCTGTGGTTTAAATTACAAAGTTGTTCATTTCCTTGTCCTGAAGGCATCAGAAGTGGTCCGAATCAAACCCACCCCTTGGTTGCCGTTTTAGGGGTGGTTTTCTGCCGGGAGGGGTGGAAAGGTCGGAGACGTGTTTTTTCTGCGGGAATGCGTTCTCCATGTCTCATGTGATGGGGCCTGAGCCCTCCGTCTCCCTGCAATTCGCCGAAGGCACATTTGGGGGTGTATGAAGGGGTGCAAGGGGTAGTTTGCGATATCTTGGAAACTATGTGTCGCAGGTTCATTGTTTAAATTCAAGAGTTGTTCATTGGGTCATTATCAATAAGTCTGACGCGGTCCGGGTCAGTTTCACCCCTTGTGTTTCAATCTGGGGGTAGTTTTCCACCAACTGGAATGTTTGGGCATAAACTTGTTTTTGGGGGTTGAAAATAATTCTTTGCAGCCGCCTGGATGAGTTTATGCCCCATAGAGGGTAAAACACAACTTTTGTGGTGGCGAAACGACTTCGAGAAACCTCACCCCTCCTACAACAAAGAGGGGTGGATTTCGACAGCGAGGGGTGGTTCCTGGATTTTGCCTTTTTTGGGTCGAGTGTCATTCTACTGGGCTTATTTTAATGGGGAAAGGCCCAAATTCTAGCGGAGGGCTGGCTGAGGTCCGTTTGAGGGTGCCATAATACCAGCAAAGACTGATTATCGGTACCCACGTTTTAGGGCGATTCAGAATTGTGGTATAAAACCAAAAGATGTTCAATTTTAACTTCTCTTTGGCAATCGCGGCCCAGTTTTTTCAGTTTTTATATTTTTGCAAAAATGAACACCATGGAATTTGTACCCCACAATGCTGCATCGCACCATTACGTCATACCGATGAACAGCAGCCATTGCAGGTATTTTTGGACACCTTCAAATGGACCTCAGCCGACCCGCTGCCAGAATTTGAGCCTTTTCCACATGAAATAAGCCCAGTAGAATGACACTCGAGCCAAAAAAGTCAAAATCCGGGAACCACCCCTCGCTGTCGAAATCCACCCCTCTTTGTTGTAGAAGGGGTGAGGTTACTCAAAGCCATTTCGCCACCACAAAAGTTGTGTGTTATTAATGTGCCCAAATGTGCCTTCACCGAATCGCAGGGAGACGGAGGGCTCAGCCCCCATCACATGAGATGTGGAGAACGCATTCCCGCAGAAAAAACACGTCTCCGACCTTTCCACCCCTCTCGGCAGAAAACCACCCCTAAAACGGCAACCAAGGGGCGGGTTTTATTCGGACCACTTCTGGTGCCTTCAGGACAAGGAAATGAACAACTTTGTAATTTAAACCACAGACCTCCGAAGCACAGTTCCGCGGAGATAATGCGCTGCATAGAAAACAGGCCTAACTACCTTTCTCCAAAAATGGCATAGGGGTGGCAATTAGGAAGAGCCCAATGGGTCCAAACAAACCGCAATGGAACAAGGTTCCAATACCTCCATGGCACCACAATTGCAGGAGCAACCGTTTTCGCAGAAAATGCGATCGAAAAAAACCAACATTCGAGGTGACTCACCCTGTATATTACCACAATTGTTGGAGGGAAATTGGGGTTCTCCCATGGGGGTGTATACGTACTCTGGTGGGGGGATTTACCCTGGGGTACAAATTACCGGGGAGAATCACAGTTTCCGGCGGTTCCTAATCAATATGATAGGCCAATTCAATTTAGTCAGCAACAGAGGCAGGCGGAAGAAAGAGGAATGTGAAGACGTAAGGCCCAGCAACGCACCTGAGTGACCATTGATCTTAGCCTGTTTGAGACGACCCAGTTAAAGAAAGAATGTTCCGAGAAAAGATTTGAAATGAGCAGATGGGCGCGATTTTGCATAAAAGCCGGCAAACCCCTCCCCACTGGGCCTTTTGGAAACAGGCATCGGCCGAACGTGACGCTGCCCGAAGAACCATTGAAGGAGCCCCCGAGACACCGGCTTGTTTTGCTATCGTGATTTCCTGTTGGTACTGATATTCATTGATATTCCTGCGTGACTGCTATCTGATCGATTATCGTTCAACTACCAGGCATTAAAGTTACTAATTGTTATAATCCGGCGTTATTACTTCTTCACGTTTGAGTTGTTCAACTGCAAGCAGTGAGCCCGGATCGTTGGAATTCATTGTCCAGAAAGAGTGCTAGCAGACCATTGCTATTTGGAACCACATTGTTGCAGTAAGAGACTTTAGCTGTGCTGGGAAAGAGATAGACAGACTTGAGAGAAGAAATATTGCTGGGGGACCCTTACCGGCAATTTGATTTACCAAATCAGAATGATCAGCCCCAAAAGCCGAGGGCGCATACCGGCCACATTTCCCTTTCCTCACAACTGTAGGTGCACGCAGCAGAGACCACTGTCACTTGTGGCTCCAATAATTGCGCTTTTCAATGGAATGTCCATGCATCGCCGAACACCCGCATATGTTGAAATTCCATATGCCCGTTGTGCAGAAACAAATTTTCACCAGGACTTTATAAGCTTTCACGCCTTAATCTAACGGCTTGTGTTTTACGTCGCATTAGATCTTGTAGCCATTGCTCTGAAATGACACCTGAATAAGTGGTGATCTATCTGCGAAGAGTTTTGGCTGTGCTTGTGTGTGGGTATGTAGGCAAAGAATTCGACAGAGTCCCCGAAGGAATGCGACAAAGCCGGCCCAATAATAAACGAATATTGCCGCGCCGGCAGCTGACAAGTTTATGGTGGCCAATTATAGCACCAGTCCAACACAGCCATGCATATGAAGTTGTCTATTAAAAAGTCAGGAATTTGAACAGGTACATGCCTGCATGTGCAGTTTGGTTGCGTGTCCTTCGGATTGAAGGCAATCGCACTAGTCAGGGTAAACGAGCACAGCCAGTGGCCGCAAGCCGTGAGTGGGCAACGTCGAAGAAAAAGTAGTGAATTTGCAAATGTCGCATCGTTTTGAAAAGCATTCTTGTGTTTCATACGAGGGTCACTCCAAAAGTTTTGAGACTCTCAGAAACTGGAAATATATTTGATTGTTTTCGATTACGAATATTCAAAGCAGTCCCCTCCAACATTTAAGCACTACTGCAATCGGACTTTGTACAAGTCAAAAGCCTTACGCCAGTCGCTTTTGTACAGGGTGTCAAATTAAGATCTGATGGCAACATAAATCTCCTCTTCTGTTGAAAATTAGCGACATGGAGAATGTTTTTTTAGATTTACGAAAAGCCAGAAGTCGCACATAACCGAATCAGGTGAATTCGGTGGATGATCAATGACAGTTCGCATTGTTTGCCGCAAAAATCAACCGCTGCCTTTGCTTTATGCGACGAGGCGTTGTCGTGGTGAAGCAGTAATGCCCTCACTTGAAGAGCAGCAAGGATTTCTGGCTGGCATTTTGTGGTGTACCAATTAGCTGTAACTGTTGTTTGTTCTTCCAACTTAATTGCCTTAACCAGATCGGTATAGTTCTGAAAAAATATGGAGGACATTACGTTTTTCATTACACGCTGTTTCTTCGGTGTCGTCGATGTTGAGTCATTTTCGTGGACCCACTCCCGACTTTGCTGGCATGTTGGGTCGTCGTAAAATGGGATGTATGTCTCAACGCCAGTGACAATTCTTAAAATGATGTGATGGGCGCCCGCCTGGGCCATTCTCAGAGTTTGCTGGCTGCTTCGTTCTCGCTCAGCCTATTGGGTCAGCGTTAACTTCTGCGGCACCCATCGAAAAACGTCTTTCTTCCTGCGCAATTCCTGATGGAGGATTTTTGCCACTGCTGCAGATCCAATCCCCAATGATTCCTCATTCATTGCAAACGTGTATTTCGAATCATCCCTTACCGTACGTTTCACTGCAGCAACACTTTCCTCGGAAACAGCTGTTCTGAAACACCCTGTACGTCCTTCATCAGAAAGAGAATCACGCCGCCTTCTAAATTATGAAAACAACTGTAGATGGTCGCTCGAGAAGGTCTCTCTCCGCCGAAAGCAAACTCCAGTCTGTCTCTGCACTAATCAACATTTAAACCACACTTATGCCCAGTTTTTCCAACACGGATCAAAATTGATCAGAGTTTAAACTGAGTTTAAACCTAGATCATTTCATTTTTTGGTTCTTTTGGCTGTTGATCGCCGATCATCTCTGCCCGCTGATCTCGGATCAAAATTTGATCCGAGATCAGGTGTTTTGTCCATCGAGTTCGAGTCAACTTTTGATCGGCGATCAAAATGCCCTGATCTCGGATCATCTTTGATCGGCCAAAATTGGGCGATCAATTTTCTGATCTCGGATCATCTCTTTGGTCTCATGTTTTCTTTTTTCTGCGAGGTGTCATTTTCGTGGGGTGTCGTTTCAGTATTCAGATTTATTTGTTTATTCGCATGGCTGCAAGTTGGCAGCGAATGCACACAACGCAATAGATAAGCAGCAGCAACAATAGATTTCAGACGAGTTTTGTGTTGTGAATGATCAAACTGAAGTTCAGAAGTCCACAGGTATCAAATGTGAAAGATAATGCTATAATTAACGGCAACACAAAGTTTCGTCTTTTTGAAAGTTATTTTTCGTTAAATTCCTTTAAAAAGCACTGGTGTCTATGCCTTCTTCCTTATTCTTTTTGATTGTGATCAGTTCTGCCTTCGCGGCGTAGTAACGTGATAACGTTGAAATGCATCTCTGGTGTGGTGATGAGTAACACACCTGAACGGTGCGGCATTGTACCCCAATTCCACTCGCAACCATCGCAGCTTCCACGGCTTGGGGCACTTTCGCCGGAAGGAATTTCGCAAAACGAAACTCGCCGAACGGAAATTCGCCGAAAGGAATTTCGGAACTGGTTTTTTTGCAAAGGGGAATTTCGCAAATGGCATTTTGGCAACTTGCATTTTCGCAACGAGGACTCTCGTAACTGATGATTTCGCCGAACGGAAATTCGCCGAAAGGAATTTCGCAACTGGTTTTTTTGCAACGGGGAATTTTGCAAATGGCATTTTGGCAACTTGCATTTTCGCAACGAGGACTCTCGTAACTGATGATTTCGCCGAAGGAAATTCGCCGAAAGGAATTTCGCAACTGGTTTTTTGGCAACGGGGAATTTCGCAAATGGTATTTTGGCAACTTGTATTTTCGCAACGAGGACTTTCGCAACTGATGGTTTAGCCAAAGGAAATTCGCCGAAAGGAATTTCGCAACTGGTTTTTTTGCAACCGGGAATTTCGCAAACGGTATTTTGGCACCTTGCATTTTCGCAACGAGTACTCTAAGAAATGATACTTTTGCCGAACGGAATTCCACAATTCGTACTTCTGCAATTGATATAAAAATTCCTTTTTCCCATTTGCTATATCATGCTGGAATGGCCTTCCGCGTAGCTCACCACTCATAACCAGTGTCGGCAATGTATGTGATGCTGTTCCCGCATAATTTTCAATTAGTGTCCCTTTTGTCGCACCATCAATTTGTTCCCTTTAGACGTTTTCATGTCTGACAATAATTTTTAGTTTTTACTTCATGACTTGCATTTTTACTCTCTTGATTTATATTTTCGTACTTTTTTTTTCTCTGATTCGTTTTTAACTTGATTAGTCATTTAACTTGATTTGTCTTCTTTTGTCCATGACTTTGCTGCAAAGCTGTAACCATAGGTCTAGGTAAACACAGCAACCAATCCATTTGTTGTTGTAATTGTTGAAAAATAAAATAAATAAAATAAATACCTATGCTGGAACAAGGACTCCTCTTCTGCGAGTCTGGTGTAACGAAATTCTTTTCGCCGAAGGTGGAGTTTACCAAATACAAAGGCCAGTGTTTGAAGTGTTCCAGAAAAAGAGCCGGTGAGCATTTCCCCAAAGAGGGCACATAATCTATAGGCGTGGCCCAGTCGTGGGCTCTGGGGTGCGGTCTCCCCAGCATTATAGGAGTTTGAGGCGGATCCCCAGCGGGGTTCCAAGGGGCAGAGATCCTGGCGGGGAGGCAGAAACTGAGGATGGTGCCGCATCATTGCCGCCTGAACTATTCCGCCAATGAATACAATGAGGAAAGACAGAGGAGCTTATGTGAAAGTGGACATTTCGATTGGCAAAAGCCTACCTTGTCTATGATTTAACGGTGCAGAATTATTGTCGCAAATTTAGTGTCCTTCTATATGAGGTCATTCTACAAATTTGTGAGTTTCTTCAATGCAGTTCCTTGATTTCTAATCGGATCAAATTAGGTACTTGGTTTGTATAATGTGCAAAAAATTATAATGGCAGAGAATCAAACAGAAGTCAAACAAAGCAAGCCATTCTTTGAATTCCCAAGAGGCTCGATAAGCGTTGTTCCAAAATATTTTCCAGTCCCCACAAAAATGTCGATATTTTTAGGACTCCGCCTCTCCATCCGGCACCCCGCGCAAAATCCGTCAGCTGTCGCTCAACCCTGCAGACTGCTGGTCAATGTTGAACTGCTCAAAGCATGCAAGGGTAGGTATTTGTGGCCGCCAACCCTTTGCCCTCGTTTAAATTTATATCAATGCTGACATCGGTTCACCAGTCGGTTCACAATCACAAAAAGGCTTCTCCGTGCAAAACTGCAAATCATTCATTTATGTTTTGTATTTGTGCCACATTGTTCCTTTTGCAGCCAGTTGCGAAGTTGTGACAAATCTTCGGTGATCGGGAAATCGAGTCCGAAATGAAAGCCCTCAGGGGATTCTGCGGAGATGAGTCATACTAGCACATCAAACTCTTGTGCATCTCACTATGGAGAGGCAGCGCTTGCTTGTTGCAAAAAAAAAACAGTTGCAAATTGCCTTTCGGCGAAAGTACCAGTTGCGAGCGTGTCAGTTGCGAAAAAAGCAGTTGCCAGTTTTTCCGTTGTGAAAAAACCAGTTGCGAGTTTCCTTGTCGCAAAAAACCATCAGTTGCGAATTTCCTTTCGGCGAAATTACCAGTTGCGAGCGTGTCCGTTGCGAAAAAAGCAGTTGCAAGTTTCTCCGTTGTGAAAAAACAGTTATTGCGAGTTTCCTCGTTGCAAAAAAACCAGTTGCGAAATTCCTGTCGGCGAAAGTACCAGTTGCGAAGCGTGTCCGTTGCGAAAAAAGCAGTTGCAAGTTTTTCCGAAGGATGGTTTCAGTTGCAGCAATGGAAAAGGAATAGCGTTGTGCATAGAAATTAAAGCTTCACAAAATCATCAAATTGACTGCTGAGTTGAAGTTGAGTGTGAATGCCATTTCGGAGATGGTGAAGGTATTATTTTCGTACAATCAGCGAAAAAATTTCGAAAGCTTTGATTCAATTCGAAAACTCAATTGGCGTTGCCATGGAAACCGTTTTATTTGTTTTGCGACTGAGAAAGATGCCAGAATAAAACCAAAATGAGCAGTCGAATTCATTCCATTTTTGAAGAGAGTTTGCGACCATTTTCCGTGATCATTTCCATATTTTTTCGCAATGGTGAGTTGCTGGATGATTAAAATGATCAAATTATGAGCTTTATCCATTCCCAAGTGGATAAATTCGGCAGCTTTGAAGCGCAAAAGTGCATCTTCAGAGGAGGGATCACAGTGGTAGGAAATGCCTATATTTTTCATGAATTCTCCCATTTTTCGGGCAAACTTGTCTTTGTCAGGAAACCGGTTTAAAAAAAATTTAATTTGTTGTTTACATTGAACATTACTCGCAAAAAGAAGCCGAAATGCCAGGGCGCAATCCTTTAGATTTGCATGAAAACCCCCGGACGTTGGGTGAGAATGTACACAGCATTTCACCTTTCGCCAGAACATTCTATCACAAAAAAAAAAAAAGAAAAATTGCAAGAAACATTCAAACGCAAGTGCCTAAACTCTCTATAAAATGTAAAATGATGACGAGTGGCTATTCAGAACCACAAATGCCACCCATTTGAGTGGAGAAGTCAGAAGTGAAATAAATGTTGAAGAGTTTCCAGGATCAAATATGGCGGCCGAATTGAAAAGAGCGGATCAAAAATGATCTCCGATCAGTTGATCGGAGATCATCTCTACCTCAAAAGGACACAAAAAGATAATCTCAGATCATGATCCGGTTCAAATAATGATCTACGATCAGTTGATCTCAGTTTAAACCTAGATTTGATCCGTGTTGGAAAAACTGGGCATTAAAGTCGTAGTAAATCAATGTCCTAAAATGCTCTGAAGCAAGCTTTATTTCTGAGCTACAAAATGGAAAGAAGAAACTGTTTTTATTGTGACAGTACAAAAGCCTGATTGTAAATTTTCTGTTCCAAGATCTTGAAAAACATCAAAGTTCATAACCCCAACAAGACCCGGTTTTTCAGAAAACAAACTTCCGCGTGTCTCAAAACTTTCAGAGTGACCTTCGTATACCCTGAAAATATTTTTGGCACAAGCAAGCGTAAGGAATGGACTCTGCAGACTCCAGATACTGAAATCCTTCACAAATGTTTTTCTGAATAAAAAGCAAAATGGACACTTGCCGTTGTCATTAGGATGGCCCACAGATATCCCAAATATCAACAGAAGGTTTTCCAGACACGGAAACCACCGAAAAATCGCCTGGAAATATCTGTTTTCGTGCTTAAACTTCAGAAATTTGCCCCTTACACGCATGCAACACAGCAAAGCACTGTTCGAACAGCCATACCATGGGTTTGTCAGTGGTCAGTACAGAAAGTATGCCCTTTGCGGCGAATTAATACTGAATAGCCTGGCCGACGGCCAGGCTATTATTGGCCGAAATATGAAGGGTGTTCTAATTCCAGTGAGCTTTGGCAAGCGATCGATCGATTTCAGAACTTAAATTTGCTGCACCATCTAGACCTTCTCTTATTAGCCCTCTGCCAAATTGGCACCCTTCTGCCATCTCTGAATCGGCTTCACCAGTTCTTTTTAGAAGAAGCCCTCTTGAGACTATTCCATACTAAGTCAGCGTAGAATGGATAACGGCCTTGCAATCACTGCTCCAGTTTGTTGTGCTAATCGATTTTTTAATTCCTTCTTCCCCTGCACAATAAGAGATTGGAATTCCCTTACCTCTGTCTACCCCACAATTCTAAGGGCTAAAGCATCCCTAGGTGTCGCACCTCGCATCAATACTTGAGACAATTATTTGTCTTTGACCTTTTGTTTTTTAAATTTATGACAATCGTAGACTCGAATCTTGTTCTCGTTTCTGCCACCATTGCCTTTGAGGTCAGTTTTGATTAATAATAAATAAAAAATAAATAATGATAGATGTAATCTAATTAGACCTACCCTACCTTGAAAAAATAATGAAGAAATGCAGTTCACTGATTATGCATGCCAAAATCCGCGAGGACACATTTTTTTGCAGTGTGCGGTTGTCGGCTTATCAATAAAACCAGTTTTAGGATTTATGTCATTTAGGACTTATAGCAGTTGGGATTATACCAATCAGGATGCCACGTTACTTCTTTCAACTTTTATTCGTGCATTGTTTTTGTCTGAACGGCCACTGTCTCGGCCATTTGGATCGCTAGGCTAGCCCACACATTTCCTTTCCCGCACCTCGTTTCCGGCGCAATTTAATTGAAATCCGATGTCTTCCCTCCCAATCGAAGCCGTTGCCTCGCAATCCATGCCGCCGTTTCCCAATCCAATGCCGTCGCCTCCCAATCGATGACGTCCTCACCCTATGAATTCCGTTGCCTACGATGTGACCCCGTCTCCTCCCATGGCATGTGTGCAAGAAGCTTATAATGAAGAAGAAGATGTTGTTACATACAGTGGCAATAACAGGAACTCGCAAAAAGTTTAACAAGATGTTGCATTATGGCAGGGTTCCCAACGATTCTGGTAACCGTGGACTGAGCTCTGCAAATGGGTTTTGGAAATTGTAGTCACTCGAAAGACCAGAGCTATGCTATCTAACAACAAGTTCCCCGAATGCCATCGGATGATTCACAGATCTGATGGCGTAATCTACGACTCAGCAACCTATCAGAACTTTGGACCAAACGACAGAACATTTATTTGGATAAGATCGCCCAATCCCCTAATATCCCCCATCACGGCAATTTTTAAGGTCCATAGAAATCAAGTTTTTCCGGGTTTCAAGGTTCGTCCAGGAAACCTGATGTGCAAAAATATTTACGCAACTCCACCGTCAATGTTCTCTTTTGCACGAAAATGCCTTCCAGAGACAGCTTACCCAAAATGAAGACTTACTTAACAGGTACAGCATGAGTTCTCATGTATTTTCACCATAAATTGAGATCCCGGCAGTTTTCTAATTTTGAAATCATATGGCAATCATTTGTATTAGCAAACTAATAATATTGAGCAGTGAGTGGTTTGAGACACATCTCATGCGGGTTGGCACAAAGGCAAGCAGCATTTGTGCGGTGTTCGGTCTTTGTGCAAACACTTGTGGTGTTGGGTTTACAAGCACTTCAAATGCTGGTAAACGCTGAAGTATCAAAAAATAAAGTCCTTCTCTAACCAGAGTTCGCTACACCGGAGGGGATGCTTGCAGTCACACTTCTCACTTAAAGTGAAACTGAACATACTTCAGGGCAAAATTCAGTTTGGACACTTTCGTTGTTAAAATTGTTCTTGGTGTTCAAAACACCCAGTTGAACTATCATAGCATGATCTACGAGCATATTCTATGAACTCATGAGGAACTCTGGGGGCCACCTATTTGTGTATGACTATTTTGACAAAAAGCAATCGCTAATCAATTTCGCCTGGTTGTGGTAAATAAAGACTCTAAAAGAAAAAGAAGAAAAGGCTCTGAAAGAACAGAATAAAATGCAAATGGATAAACAAAATTGAAAAGGAGTATAACATTCTCGTAACTGCACTCCTGCCAGCCACTGCAAAATGTGCACTGGAGCCTGCAATGCAGGGAATATTTCCAGGACAGAGAAACAGGCATTCAGGGTGGGAGAAATAGATATGCAAGGTATTCAGGCACTCTTAAAGCTCAATTTTTCATGGGGAAGCCATCTAGTCAGGTCAATTCATGGGGAAGCCATCTAGTCAGGTCAAACGCAATGCTACTTTTTACATCATTGCGATCACTTTGTTTTTTTGTTTCCATTTTTTTTTCAATTGAATATTTTTGTTTTCAAAATTCCAAAGCAATCTTCTGACTGTAAAAAATACTCCAATTCAGATTTGGTCGATACCAGGACATCAAAGCCCCCCACCCCATTTCAACGTGAGAGCTGAGAAAATCGCATGCACGATCACTTTGGCATTTTTTCTCAAGTTCACCGTATTCCCTACAAAGTTAGAATGGTTCCTGACACTTGCTGCACGGTCAACAATTCTAAAATCTGATACCTAATTGAGGAGTATGACGCAATTTTTTTCAATGAAAAATGGAGTAGGTACTTCCCTCATGCGTGGAACATGCTTGGTTCATGCCAGGAATGATACCGATTCTTCAGCCAGAAAACGTGGCAGCCATTTTCCAGCAGGTTTCAGAAATATGACCCACTTTTGAATAACTTCTAAACAAATGACATCTTTGCCCCCGTCCAGTTTCAAGTTTTCTTGCTGTTTGTGGCTATGAAGGAAAGCAAACAAATGGTAGACAGGAATGTGTTGCTCTTGCAAGTCTGCCACAGTTAACCGTACAGATCCTGTGCAGTTCACATCCTGAAGAGCATTTGGCGACTTCCACTGGCAAAGCACAACAGAACAGAAAAGTACTGCTTCGAATTTTAAACAGAAGAAACAGACAACAATCTTTTGCAATGTGATAATAAAGCTCTCATTTCAAATTTTTCGTCACAGGTATCGTGGTGGCAGAATAAAGGAATAGTGGCGGCGGAATTAATGTACACAAACATGTGTTTTTCCCATTTAACTGTTGCCTCCGAAACTTTATTTTCTTTCTTTTTATTCTTATCCAGGTGGTAGAAATGAAAGTGCCAGATTTCAACAAAGCGTTCTAGAGATGTCAGATTTTGACCTCGGGAACAAAAGAGGGTTGTTAATTTCTGTAGCACAGGGTTTTTGCCAAAATCTGAACGGTCGCAATTTTTTACATGTATGAGTACATTAATTCCGCCGCCGCTATACTCAAATGCAAAAACTGTTAACGAGTTTAGTAAAAACAATGCTGCAGAAATTAAAGATACTCTTCAGCAAGCGAGGTCAAAATCTGACACCTGTGGAAAGCCTTGTTGCAATCTGACATTTTAATTTCTACCGCCTGCACAGGAGCAAAAAAGAAAGAAAATAAAAGTTTCGGAGCTCGGAGGCAACAGTTAAATGGGAAAAACACAAGTATGAGTACATCAATTCCGCCGCTCCTATACGAAATTCGCTGGGTTAGGACACAATCAAACAAACAAACCAAGGAAATTTAAACATGCTCATATTTCGCATTCTTCATCAACGAAAAGCAGGCTGAGTGTCCATAAAGAAACTTGACGTTTAAAATTGCATCCAAAGACCTCTTGGAGCAACTGCAAATAGCAAAAATGCTCCATAGACAGGTTGTAATGCAACGTGGGTAAAATGTAAAACAGATGCATATCAGCCAGCAAAAAGGTCTATGCTAAGTGATCAGAGAAATTGTCATCCGAATCTGGGTAAGCCTATTAACGGTGATTGAATAAATTAATGAAATCACTGATTTTTACGACCAGTCCAGAGCAACAGAATAGGCATTGTTGATGAAATCATTAACTGATAACGGCTCACTATGAGGCATAACACAGAGGTATAAAACAATCAAGTCGTGGAAAATTATGAAAATTGAACATTACTCATCCTTCACAACCAAATAAAATGTTTCCAACTGTGTCACAAGTCACCAAAAGTAGAGCAGATTCGAATTTGAAGACGAAATAGGCAACAGAAAATCCAAAAGTGAAGATTTTCATCCGAAATAAAATAGGTATGTGCACAAGAAGCGAAAGCCAAATTCAAAACAGACCTTAGAAATTGGTTTCAAGTGAATGATTTCATTCCATAAGCACCTGAATGAATGTTCTGAAGAACACATTTAATATTCTACCTGAACGATCAAAAGAATACATTTCACACAATAATTTTCTGCCGATGTTAAAGTGTCAGGGACGCGGAACATTCAAGAGTGGAATCTGCACTCTGAAAAATGTTGCACGCGATTAGATCAAGCGGGTAATATCAAGTAGCAACCACATTATTTGTTAACGTGCATTTCAAAAGAATCTCAGGTGCACGAACATGGGAACAGTTCTATCCAGACAGAAATAAAAATAAATGAGACAGTAGAAGAGCTTCTACAAGTACACTGCAGAGTACACAGGGTAAAACAATTCTACATTCTACAATGAAAACAGAGAATCAGCAATGTTCACAAACATTTCAAATCGAAACAGCATGCATCTGAATTGATATTCTAAACAAATAATGTTCATTTACCCATCTATGTTTCTGCGATGTAAGATATTCCAAAGGAAATTACAATAATTGAATGATTAAACGCACTTTTAATTGACATCTTCTCCGTGTTTTTCTTCCTCGACACACGGAAGAAAGAAAAACATGGAAAGATGTCAATTAAGTGCGTTTAATCATTCAATTGTAAAGTTCTCTCCAAAGTTCATCAATGATCGGTTTAAGTGAAATTACAATAATTTGAAAACCGAAATGCAAACGAAAGCGCAATGGTTTTCATAAAACGGGGATAATTTGGATAAATCAGGAAACCACATTGACAGTCACGTTCTTTCAATCAGAAAGAACAGCAGCCCTCTGATGAGAAATTGAAATCCAAGAGTAAGTTGATGTTTCGCAAAGGCAACTTCTGAACTCATAAGTTCTTCTTTCACTCCGGAGAAAACCATGCTGGCAGGAGTCTTTTTCCTGTCTGATCTGTAACAAATGGGTGTCGCCAGTGGATCCCATGACACAAACAACACCTAGTGTACACAGTCATCAAGATTCTGACTTTGTCTGGCACTGGATCAGGATACTCACAGTTTAGCTCGTTTTCGCAGCTTGTTCGGTGGATTGCGAAGTGCAAAGTGTTCGTATGCTCACGTATGTTTGCACAAACATTAAACAACCATCTGCACAAAACCATGCAAGGCAGAACTGCCAATATCTGGAGGGAGAACATCCGGGAAGTTTCATTTGAAGACCCATGATGAATTGGATTCACATGATGTTTCTGAAATAACAAGAACATGACCACAAAATGATGAGATATGTTGAACAAACTTTGGTTAGAAAACAAAATTATCAAATAGAGAACAACACAAGAAAAACACAAAAAAGATCCAAGGTTGTCACTCAAAATCTAAAGCATAATTCCAAGGATTTTCCAGGTCTGAAAACCGAAAAGGATCTGGGTACCGACCCAGTGAGGGTCCGTGTGGTGGAACCCCAGTAATTGGGGTCTGGGAGGGAGCCCCAGCGGCGTTCCAGGGGGCAGCTCTCCTGGGAGGTGGGTCTGGTGTGGCACCCCCAGAAAGGCTTCCAGGAGATGGGATGCAAAATCCGAACTTGAATGTAGGCTGCAAATCAACAACAATGCTCTAATGTTACAACAATTTTACTGAAAAAATTGCTCAAATTGCAAAAGCAATGCAGGAGACCTCAGATGGAAATGAAGAGAAAACCAGAAATTGTGAGAGGAGAGTGGTGAAGAGGTCATTTCAGAAGATTAGAAAGACAAAGTTATGAAACACGTCACACAGTCTCATTCTCAAAACATCCTTCAGCTTTCATTCACTGGGAGGGGCAAACGCCGATGTTTTCAGCTGGCAAGGTCAGGCACTGGGGAGTGGGGATTGGAGTCACCAGAAAAAACAAATGAGTAATGCATGGGTCGGTCAGAAAGGAGATCACAAACTTTGTGCCTGACAGGATGTATAGTTGCGGCGGAATTAGATTAGGTACCCATACATGTAAAAATTGCCATTTTTGAGATTTTGGTAAAACTACAGTCCACAGAAATTAAGGATCCTATTTTATAACCGAGGCCAAAATCCGACTCCTCTAGAAAGCTTTGTTGCAATTTGGTTCTTTTATTTTGTTTTGTTTGCTTTGTTTTTTGCTTTTTGTTTGTTTTGTTTGCTTTTATGTTGCAATTTGGTTCTTTTATTTTGTTTTGTTTGCTTTGTTTTTGCTTTTGTTTGTTTTGTTTGTTTTATGTTGCAATTTGGTTCTTTTATTTTGTTTTGTTTGCTTTGTTTTTTGTCTTTGTTTTTTGTTTGCTTTTATGTTGCAATTTGGTTCTTTTATTTTGTTTTGTTTGCTTTGTTTTTTGCTTTTTGTTTGTTTTGTTTGCTTTTATGTTGCAATTTGGTTCTTTTATTTTGTTTTGTTTGCTTTGTTTTTTGCTTTTTGTTTGTTTTGTTTGCTTTTATGTTGCAATTTGGTTCTTTTATTTTGTTTTGTTTGCTTTGTTTTTTGCTTTTTGTTTGTTTTGTTTGCTTTTATGTTGCAATTTGGTTCTTTTATTTTGTTTTGTTTGCTTTGTTTTTTTGCTTTTTGTTTGTTTTGTTTGCTTTTATGTTGCAATTTGGTTCTTTATTTTGTTTTGTTTGCTTGTTTTATGCTTTTTGTTTTTTTTGTTTGCTTTTATGTTGCAATTTGGTTCTTTATTTTTTTTGTTTGCTTTGTTTTTTGCTTTTTTTTGTTTTGTTTGCTTTTATGTTGCAATTTGGTTCTTTTATTTTGTTTTGTTTGCTTTGTTTTTTGCTTTTTGTTTGTTTTGTTTGCTTTTATGTTGCAATTTGGTTCTTTTATTTTGTTTTGTTTGTTTTTTGCTTTTTGTTTGTTTTGTTTGCTTTTATGTTGCAATTTGGTGCTACCAACTGCATAAGAGTAAAAAGAAAGAAAGAAAAGTTTCGGAGGCAACAGTTAAATGGGAAAAACACAGTATGAGTAATCTTTTTCCGCAGCTCCTTTTCTTGTAAATTTAAATGCTGCATTAGGACCATGGCATCTAAATTGGGTCATTTTAAACAGATTGGGTAAAACCAGTGAAAACAACAGCCATTTTTAGAAAAGGGCCTCAAGCAACCAAATACTTGTTTCAGCGAAACAGAGCACTGACAGGGCTTCTGTTGCGATGGTTTAAATTAGACATGGCTGGATCGCATGGTTGCAACTCAGATTAGTTAATCCGAGCCATCCAAACGAGTCTCATGCCCTGGAGCCACGTTCAGGTGAAAATCTCACAATCAGGTATTACGTTCGCATAATTTTGACCAGGGTTGGAAAAAAAGTTTTTTCTTAAAAACATAAAAACGTTAAGGTTTTTTTTTGTTTTAAACGTTTTTTTCATATGTTTTTTTTTTTCGTTGTTTAAAACGTGTTCCAAAAGCTGCCAAAGCTAATTTTGCAATAATTTAGTGACAATGGTACTTGAAAAAGGCAACAATAATGGTTTTATTGATAACAATAACAGAAACACGTTGAAAAAGTAAATAAGCAAAAAGCATTTTTTTTGTTTTTGCAGATTGTTTTAAACAAAGCATTTCAAACAAGTTGCGGTTGTTTTAAACATGTTTAAAACACAATTTTGTTTTGAACAAACTGTATTAAACAAGTCATGGTTGTTTAAAACATATCTAAAACAGATTGTTTTAAACGAACAACCCCGATTTTGACCGATGAGCCCTTTTTTCCAAACTTGGTGTTAAAACGAAGGGATATAAAGAAAGTTACTCACCTCTTGAAAGATGATTGGTTTTGAATTTCGAATCACACAAACGATATTGATGATGATTCGGAACGTGGACCTCCGGTTCTGGTCCACATGTGCAGAAGTACAATCCAGAACTCTTCGCTCCGTTCCTCGCGCTTAGCATCAGGTTACCATGGGCCATTGCCAAGCGGTCACTGTTGGCAGCACGCATTGTTGGCTGCAATCAATCGCCCGAAAAATTTTCGATGTGCTATTCGGACTAAGTAATCTGTCAAGTGTCATAATAGGCAAATTCTGTTGGTAGATGCATTCTTGAATGCTGCACATACATATGTATGTATAGTTGCGGCGGAATTAGATTACTCATACATATGTAAAAATAGCCATTCTTGAGATTTTGGCAAAAACTACAGTCCACAGAAATAAAGGATCCTATTTCATAACCGAGGCCAAAATCCGACTCCTCTAGAAAGCTTTGTTGCAATTTGGCGCTTTTATTTCTACCAACTGCATAAGAGTAAAAAGAAAGAAAAAAAAGTTTCGGAGGCAACAGTTAAATGGGAAAAAATCATGTACGGGTGATTCATAAAAACTCGCCCGAAACTCTTTCGCGAGTTTTGCGAAATTTGGCAGTCCTTCTAAGGGGTGGAGAGCCTGGGAGGCTGAGCCCATTCTTCTCAATCCTAGGGCAAGTGATGTCAGAGTAGTGTTTGTCATGGTTTTGGATGGACTCCTGCAAGAATTTATGTCAAACGGAACATTAGCGGTGGCAGGAATATGCAATATGACTGGTGTTGTCTCTTTTATCACTTTCAAACCATGCCTTATTCAAGCAGCAACTCTCGAGGCCAGGATTGGCAGACACAACAAGCTGTTTCATGTTCTCCCTTCGGAGTTGGTTGCTGTAAAAGAAGGAACGCAGACCGGGTGGTGAGCTGGCCTCCAAATGGGGTACTTGCAATTGGTTTTCACTAAAATTACTCGTTACTTGGAAGGCATTCTTGGGCGGCAGCAGATTCTCTTTGGTGACGTGGGGCAGTCCACATATC
This sequence comes from Sinentomon sp. SZTP_YWyxl, assembly GCA_030068105.1. Taxonomy (NCBI): domain Eukaryota; kingdom Metazoa; phylum Arthropoda; class Protura; order Sinentomata; family Sinentomidae; genus Sinentomon; species Sinentomon sp. SZTP_YWyxl. The sequence goes on from JASGXE010005221.1 coordinate 29,112, forward strand.
GACTTTCCTCAAGCAGCTGCCCCTCAGTGCAGAAAGCTAATATCCACGGTCCCACAAAATCATTACCCAACCCACGCTACCAACGAGAATCTGGTACAGCTCCAGAATGCCTTCCCATAGAGTAATGTTAGTCAAGACCAATTTGCCACTGCCCCATTTGGAGGCCAGATCTCATCACCAGGACTGCGTTCCTTCTTTTACAGCAACCAACTCCGAAGGGAGAACATGAAACAGAGCTTGTTGTGCCTGCCAATCCTGGCCTCGAGAGTTGCTGCTTGAATAAGTCATGGTTTGAAAGTGATAAAAGAGACAACACCAGTCATATTGCATATTCCTGCCACAGCTAATGTTCCGTTTGACAAAAATTCTTGCAGGAGTCCATCCAAAACCATGACAAACACTACTCTGACATCACTTGCCCTAGGATTGATAAGAATGGGTTCAACCTCCCAGGCTCTCCACCCCTTAGAAGGACTGCCAAATAACGCAAAACTCACGAAATAGTTTCGGGCGAGTTTTTTATGAATCACACTGTATGAGTAATCTTTTTCCGCCGCTACTATACATATGCCACACCTGGACAGCGTCAAACCTCAATGTGGTGTCGGAATTAATGTGCTCATTCATCTACAAAATTGAGATTGTGGAGATTTTTGGAAAAGAAAGCTGTGCAGATCCCCTTTTATAGCCGACATTGTAATCTGCCACTTTCGATCAGCTTTGCTTCAGTCTGGCACTTTTATTTCTACTGTATGCATAACGAGTGAAAAGAAAAAATTCAAAGATGACAGAAAAATGGGAAAACACTTGAGCAGTCCACATTAATTCCACGTCACCACTCTACTGAAATCACGCAAAGGCTGCTGCCAGGTAGGGTCCTGCGGCTGCAATGAGATAGCAATCGTTAATGGAAGTTAATTGAAAGCTACACGCACATTTGGTCCTTCCGCAGGGATGCGGATCGTGGACACATTTGACAGTTGAAAATAACCACACAGAAATTGATTGCCCCTCAATTAATATCATTGGGGAAAGCAATGCCTCTCCAACAAAAACTTTTGAGTGTTCCACCAACAACTGTTTTGACATGCGGATGAGCTGAGAATTTCGGCTTGGAAATCTTTTCTGGTCAGCTTCACTTCCTCACAGAATGGCAAGGTGGAATGCCGCAGTGCAGCAACAAATCGTTCGGCCGTAATTCCCATTGTCTCTCACAATAAGCTTCCACGACCACGGCTAATCACTCAATGACACATGGTTGAGCTTCATTTGCCCAAATGGAAATGCTTGAAAAATGAATGAACATTGGCAGAAAAATTGAGACATCCATCATGAAATATGGATTTTGCCACATCACGTTGATGCTAATCATGAAGGAGAAAAGGGACCACGTCGATTTGAATTCCGATGAACAATGCCTCGCATCGCAGCTCTTTGCAGTTGTCATTATGTCTCCCAATTTGTCAAATATTTTCAAATGTGATAACTCATCCCACTTGAAGCAGCAAACTCAGACTGCTCCTACGCCTGCAAAGGTAGAAGCCATAATTCCTGCAATGATGAAAACCCCATCGAAAATCGTCAACCAAGCACAGCAATTGGACAATTCACCATACATTTGAATGGAAGATGAAGTGTTTGTTCGTATCTTCAAATTGAAAGAGGTGTAGTTATCATGTTAAAGCACTCCATAATAATTACATGAATTGTCGATCATCTGACACGACTTCATCTGTGTACCTTCTGTAACCCAAATAAAGGTTAGCTGGACAGTTTGAAACAAAACAGCTGCTAATGCATTTTAGTCCCATTTCAATGTGCAAGATGCTTGTTTGTTTGAGGCCAATTCCAAAAAATTGCTCCAATTCCAAAAAAACTGAAATAATATTTGAACAGAAACTCGCAGACTCCCCCCCCCCACTTCACAAAATTCATGGTAGGGAACTTGGCAGCAATTGTATTCTGTGAAAGAAATGAACACAGGCTGATCCAAAGGTACACCGCGTCGTGTACAGTGGCGAGAAAATTAATTGTACCACATATGGTGTCATTGTTTTTGGATTTTTGGGGAAACCTCGAACCCATCGATATTGGTCCCCCATCACTGATTTGACGCACAGGTTTTCTTGCAAAAATCCAATTTTTTGAAACTGGAATCATCACAATTTTCACAGTATTCACTGAAAGATCGAAAAAGGCATGGACTTATGGTACAAGTAATCTTCTCGCCGCTGTACATCAGCAGAAAGGCAACAGTTGTCGATGCTTTCCTGATGGGGGTGCTGACCGTTGCACCCCAATCGCAATCTGAAAAGCAATGCAAAGCGTAACCTCAAGGTTCCCAGCGATTTTGGAAAATCATTTTCAACGTTTTTCAAGGTTTTCGCAAGGTTTTTCAAGGCTTTCTCAGAGGTGACAGAAAGTGGCATCTGTGGTGGCACCACCTCCACCAGCAACGTCCTAAGTGACTGAGCTTCTCGGAGGAGGTTTAGGAGATGTAATCACCTACCTCAAAGGCCTATGCTACGAGGGGCGTTAGAAAAGTTTTTGCATCACCCTGTAGTTCAGAGAACCTTACAGCTATTATGATTTTGATTGGTTCAGGGCTTCAAACAGTTCTCCAGCGCTTTCAGCACCAATTTGCAGACATATATGCCAATTTTTCATGGCACTGTGGTTATCTGATGAGGGTGTGTTCCTGAGCTCTGCTTTTGGCTAAGTCTTGAATCAAATCTTGAACATTCCCTTTTGCACGACAAATGGCCAAGTTTTAGAATTTTGAATGATATCTACAAACAATTACAACCTGCTCAAGCCCATAGTCCTAATATGGCACCATCTATTTATGGTTGTCACCTAAACTGAAAACAACTTGGCAGAAAAGCCATGTTCACGTATTCCGGACTTTGCCAAAGCAATATTTTCAAAGCTATGGAACTCACCCTAATCTCAGTACCATTCTGGCCATGGGAGGTTGAGTTGGACACCTGGAACTTTGTAAGGCAAGAGCCGGAGAGTATTTTGAAGGTCTAAACTAAACGGATTCTTGACATCGTCGATATTTTTTGAACTACAGCATGATGTCAAAAACATTTGGAACGCCCTTCGTATTTAAAAAGAACAGGTTCACAGATGCAAGCAGATGATAATTTTCAAGGTTTTTACCAAAAATCACCAAATTCGAGGTTTCTTCAAGGTTTCAAGATCCATTTGGAAATCAAGGAACAGGTTTTCAAAATGCCAGCAGATGACAATTTTCAAGGTTTTTACCAAAAATCACCAATTTCGAGGATTCTTCAAGGTTTCAAGATCCATTTGGAAATCAAGGAACAGGTTTTCAAAATGCCAGCATATGACAATTTTCAAGGTTTTTACCAAAAATCACCAATTTCGAGGATTCTTCAAGGTTTCAAGATCCATTTGGAAATCAAGGAACAGGTTTTCAAAATGCCAGCATATGACAATTTTCAAGGTTTTTACCAAAAATCACCAATTTCGAGGATTCTTCAAGGTTTCAAGATCCATTTGGAAATCAAGGTTTTTTGGGGTTCGGCTGGACTTACCTTCTGTTGTCGCTTACAACAGATTTCTTTGAAATGCTGAGAGAGAAAAAAAAAGAAGTCTGATGCAGCTGGGAATTGGTAAATGTCCAATAGGCAGTTTTTTACTTGCCAATCCAGGTATCGACAATTCTTCAGCAAATCAAGAAATGACGAGGAAGACTAAATTTCACCGAGTGTAATTCAAAATATTTGCATTACAGAAGGCAACCCTTCATCAAATGGACAAAAAACAAACAAACCCATATAAAATAAAAATACACCAGCAGTTACAATCGAACTGGATAAAGTTTGGGTCGAATTTTTTAACGTCAACATCGACACAGGGTATTGCCCTCTTAGCTTTATCCTTCTCTTTTCATCAGGTACAAATTTGGCAGATTTCAAACAGTCCCAACAGAAAAAAAGAACTTTTGTCCTGAATGGTTGACAGACATTCATTTGTCGATCATGAAAATTAGCTGAGGAACCTGGCACAAGAATCGACAAAATACGAGAAATCAGTTTCTCTGGCATGTTGCTACTCCCCATCTCTTTTTATCGACAGTCATTTAATGACCAGTGACATAATATCACCACCGTCAACCATCAGGCACCGAGAGACCCAGAGGTTTTGACAATACTGTTGACTGAGATCGCCAGTCTGATCAAACCTAAACAATATCTTAAAAGTTTTTTTCTCATAGCACACTGCTTTCAAAAGCCGTATAGCAAAGATCAGATTACGGAATTCGTCCCCGTTCCACCTGGCTGCTCACTTTTTGTCAGTGGCGGTGTGGGCCTTTCCGAAATGTACCCAAGAGACATGTAGGAGGAAGAACACACAAGTGCCAAAGTGAACCTGCATCTCGCTTGAAAAGTTCTTGCAAAAAAATCAACCAAACATTTTCTGGTTCCCACAGAAAAAAACTAACCACAAGGAGTTCCAAAGCATCTGCACAAAAAAACCGATTGGGCGACATCAACTAATGTGCACGATGAAGCTTTAGATGAGACAGAAAATTACCTGAATGAGAAACTCAACAACCCATGAAAGAAAGCTGGAGAAAAGCAAGAAAGAAAACAGGATACGAAACCAAACAAGAAAGCAGGCATAACATCCAAAACAGGCCAAGATTCGTTTCGATTTGGTCAAAACGGATTTGACATTGCAACTTATTTCTGTTTAATGGAGTTGTACAGATTCTCACAGTCCCAAAATGAGCTGTTTGGGGAAGGCATTGGGATGATTGCAGTGTTCGCAAAGGTTTAATTTTGCGATCCCATGGGCAAATTTGTAAAGAGAAAGCACTCACTGGTCAAATGTGCTGCATTCCTATTTGATATGCTTCCGAAATTTCCCTCTGTGAAATGGACGGAAATTCCAGTTGATATACTTTGCACCCACATCTGAGTGGTTGCCAAGCAGATGAAATGTGCTTGCAAGACAAGAACCGCTACATTCAACGGTTGCTGATCGCCTGAAAGCACAGGACAAAGCGGTATTCCTCCACCAAGTGATAGAGAGCTCCCAAAATGGCTGAATTTATGGATTTCAAATGCACTGTTTGGGTGGAGATTTACAGTTTTTTCCTCCGTTTTTCAACCAATCAGCAACGAAAGAACGAGGCAGTTCATATATAAGGCTGGTTGAACACATTGTCCACTTGGAAGCCAAAGTCCAAATCAGATCAAGCTGAAAAATAGCCAGGGGAACTCGAAATTTCTGGCCATTACACAAAGCGAATTTTGGGAATTCATATCAGCAAATTGGGGCATCAGAGCACAATTGACCACTGCATGTTTTCATTCGAGTTTGTCCAGAGGAATCCAATGTAACAATGGTACCTTTGCCAATGATTCAATCAGCTGCAGAACTTCCCCAAAACTCTGTTTGAATACTTTGGGGTTCCATGCATGTCTGGGGAATGGGGGGTCCGAAGAAATTTTGTCACTGGATATTTTT
>JASGXE010005222.1:0-23681 GCA_030068105.1 Sinentomon sp. SZTP_YWyxl
CAGTGGTTTGTGTGTGTTTTGGCCAGTTTTTTTTGTGCAAAAGTGTTTTTATTGGTTGAAAACATCAAAATATGAGTGATTTTATTGACACAGAGCAGAAATCTGGCTTGGTTTGGCGGGAAATGCATGCAGTTCTGCTTTTTCCCATTTCGAAAATCCTTGCAAAAATTATTAATTCCGGCGGGAGCGACACTTTTTGGTGCCGAAAATTGCAGAATACCATTGCAAATGCCGAATTCGTAATTCCGGGCTTGAGGGGTTTTAAAAGCAACCACATTGATATCTTCAACATTCCCAAAGACACTAGGATGTAGCAAATTCTGCTCATTGACAGTTCTCGTGGCTAATGAATATTTTCCAACATACCTACTTGCAGGAGCGTTGTGCTCGGAGCTTAAAATCATGGTCATGCCTCCCGAAGTGGCTTGCAGGAGTTTTGACATTTGACCAACCTCAAACATAATTTAATGCAAGAAATAAACCGCCCAGTCTTGAGATTTTTCTGCGCGAAGCCAGGGAATCCCACTCAAGGTTTTCCAACATAGATGTGGCACTATCCAATGGTGCATATCTAGGTCACCAGACACAAAGTGAGTACCTAGCCTTTCTTTGGATTCTCTCCAATTTTTCAATTAAGTTACATGGGAGCATTCTGACAAGGAACGTACCAATGCAAAATTTACTTTCTCCTTCGTTGGCTCATTTGCTCTTTTGCTCTGTAGAAAGTGCGTTGAATAAAGAAAAGCGCCGAATTTGCCTTGCTGACAACTTCATTTAGGTACATGTTGTTCCCATCGCTGGTGTAAGGTTTTGATGCTGGTCACTTCTGCCACAATGACAAAACAAAGATCACAATGACAAAACAAATGACAAAACAAAGATGTCATTGTGGCAATGACAAAACAAAGATGTCACCACAATGACAAAACAAATATGTCATTGTGGCAGAAGTGACCAGCATCAAAACTTTACACCAGCGATAAACATGCCTTCTGCGAGTTTCAAAACCATTCATGTTGTTCCCAATGCAAGTTTTTGGTAAGCGTGACTCCTGATTAATTATTTAGGTAAAGGTAATTATTTAACAAATTAGCCTTATCCCGATAATGCTGTCTCAAGCAACCATCCTCATCAAGTAAGGCAGGAATTGGTTTTCTTCCTCCACCATAACAGGAAGAGACAAGATTCCAGAGTTTTCTGAAATTATTCTTCTTCCCTTCTGTATACAGTCCATTTATGTAAGTATTTTAAGCAGCTTCCTTGGCTTTGTTTAATTTTCGTAGAAGCATTAGGCCAACAAAGGTAAGCATTCTCATCTAAAGTGGATCGTCTTCTAAGTTTGTACTTTCATTTACATTTTCGCTCATGATTGCGGAGTTCTCTATTGAACCAGACTGGACGGGATCTCATCAACTTTATTCACCAGGGGAACTGAAGCCTGGTGCTTGAAGACCATTCTTGAAAACAAATCCCAAGTCTCCTCCAACATTAGGCCTAGTTAGGTCATCAGCTTCAGAAGCAAAAAGCTCGAATTCAGTGACAAGCAGGCCTTCAACAAGCTCCGAGTTAGTCTTGTTTAACGATGGAACGAGATGAGATTTCGCCGAATTCGGCGCAGTAGGCGATGAGCTCATCATTAGGTCAACATAGACAATGATCGGGATCCTCATCACTCTGCACTTCCCAATTAGGTACTAAACTGTGACTGCAAGGTCCAGATGCCTACCAAGGAATAAGTCCCAGTATGTTCTGAAACAGTATAAGTAGGCTAATCGTGTGGGAGCATCAACAATCTGATGGCGATGGAAACTTTCAAGAAATTCGTAAAGCGCTTACAGGAAAGAACAGTATCAGGGAGCTGCTAGAAACAGAAAGATTAGGCCAAGAATGCACGAAAGATTTATCTCCCCATTATATATTTTACGCCATGTGCGATGAAACCCTATTATTCAGTTTGTCGGACAAAGCAGCATATACATCAGATTTACTGGTGTATATGCTGCTATTGCCACATGTTTTACTGTGGCGCAGGGAATTGGCAGCAGAGAGGAGATCTGTTGTATGGGAAGAAGCGGATGAAGATGTGCTGGGTGAAAAAGAGGTTGTTATGATTCGGGATCTTCTGGGAATTGGGAGAGAGAATGAGAAGAGTGTGTGGGTTGTGCAAGTGAAGCGCTACCTACTAAAATGGAAAAGCAGGGTGTCCATGTGTATGATTCGTTTTGGGTGTTTTTTGTCGGGAGCTGTGTTTGCAGGTGTGTCTGTGGGATTTGATTTTTTTCTCTATTAGGTGTGTAGCGTTTTGGCAGGCTAAAAGAAGCCGAAAACCCTACATTTAGTTTTAGTCTTGAGTCTATTTCATATGATTTTTTATCCTACTGACAGCACATGCTCCATGTTCCACCTCTTTTCTGTTTTTGGGGAATCTTCATTTGTCAGAATTTTTTTTTGCCCCATTTTCATTTTATTTCAATTTTATTTTTCAACAATAATCAAACATGCACACAGCAATGGCACAGAATATGCAATATCAGTTAACGGGTTGAGACAGTTGTTTGCAATGAAAAAAAGGGCAACAACCAAACTTACAGTTGTGTTGGCAGGTACACCATTGCAATACTCACGACCAGCAGCAGATTTGATGTAGGCCAAGTTGTCATTCAGATATCACAGGTATCCAGATCAAGTAGGTAGTTAAACCCATCAATGGGTTGACCCTTTTAGCCTGTGACCTTTGATAATGAGCCCACCAGTGGTTCGAAATCGAAATGAATGCCAGTCTCATTTTGTGCCAAATCTTCTAACATATTTGGCCTCATACCTACTCCATGTTCATACACCATCACCAAGATAAAGTCCTAATCCATCTCACTATACCAGTAGGTAGGCACATAGGCACCTTAAACATTTTCTGCCATGCTGTGTCATCTTTCCCTGTGCAGAAATGAACATTTTCTTTGCCGGTTTAATTTTTATCCACACAGTAAGTAGGTAGGTAACTACATACCTAGCAGAGTGTTACACCAATGACCTAAGTGCTGGTTTTTCTTGCCCCGAAGCAAGAGTTTTTCTTGCCCGAAAAAAAAAAGCTTTCAATAATTGTCCATTCTCCATACAAACCAGCTTGCACAACTGGGGCTTGACCTTTTTCTACTTTACTACTTTACTACTTTAATTAATAATTACAAGATAATTACCATACAAAGCCTTTTAAATAAGGAGACCACATGACACAGGCACATATCAAAATATTGATAAACCAACCTCATGGAGCAATCGCAATCCATGCCAGTTGCCACCAGTAGGATCAGACGATTGGATTTTTACTTAGGTCCAATTAAAATCAGCTCCTTTGTCACCCAGTCTAGGATGCCAAATGTGGCGCTTTGTTTTCCACTTCATAGAGACCAGACACAAACATGTGGATTGGCCACCAAGTCCAGAGCGCCACATAGGGCGCTCTACTTCCACTAAACTTATTACTCTGCTGCATATCTGGTCTTTGTGTCTGGAGCAGGGTGCCAATGGTGCGAGTGCTCTGGTCTTGGTGCCACTGCATGAACATTGTGTCTGGTTTGTGCAATGCATCAGTGTGGGTGACACATATGGCGCTCTGGACTGGAAGAGGCTAACCCTCTATGTTGCCTTTAAAGTCACATCACATTGCATATTTCCAGCAATCATTCTAGGTATATCCCTTCCAATCCCATTGAAGAAAGTCATTTGCAGCTCCTGCTCACAAGGTGTTCATTGGTGCAGATAACAGGTGACTATCAACTTGTAACTCATCCAGCCTGCAGATGATCTAACAATTTCCCAAGTTTTGTTCCCTTCTCTCACTTTTGATTTTTTAGATTATTGGAATAGGATTTCTTAGATGTATGATGCAATTTTTTACTTGATATCTGGAGTAGTGGTGTGAGGAACAAGGCAAAGCAGGTGAAGCTCTGCACAACCTTCTATGGCATGTGACTTTGGTTGTCGAAGAGTGTGGTTGGATGATTCCTCATGATTAATTCAAGACGGTTTTCACATTTACATTTGCAATGAGCCTTTTGTAAGTTTATTGGTTTCTTTTACCTGGGAAGGTACCAACCGTTCTGTTGGTTGGTTCCTGCTCTTATGACATGCTGTTCCTGCTCTTATGACATTAACAAACATTTCTTATTATAACATTTTGTTGGTAGACTTCCCCTATCAAGCACCCTACCTTCTTATTAGCCATGCTTGTGAGAAATGCATGTAACAGTGCATTTTTCCGAATCATGTGTGGCGGGCACCCAAAATTTGTAGAAAGGGCAGGTAAAAATGCCTGTAGGTACCTATCTGGAAATAAGGCAGTGAATTTTATAGAGATGCCACATGGCTCCGGATCTATGAAGAGGCATGGCAGTCTGAATTTTGCCACAGGTGCTTGGCCAGTTTCATGCTACCTGAGTGGAGCATGCAGCCACCACTTAGGTACCTGCTCCCCCAAGCAGCTGGGATGCCAGAAAGCAAAGTCAAAAAGAGCTTTTCATCTCATGCATTTTTCAAGGTTGAGCCATTTCGGGAACTTGTATTTTCAATGAATAGTCGGGCTCACTTTGTTCCATTGCATTCCCTATCAACTTTCTTATATTGCATCTTATATTGTGGAACAGATTGCATCTCCTCCCAGAAGTTTTAAATATCTCAGAGAAGCAATTCATTCAGATAGTTCACTCCAGGCTAGATTCCTCGTTAATGATTAGACCCAATACAAAACTAGGTAGGTAGTCCGTTTTTGCCATTTTTCTAATTGCTTCCCCCACTTTCTTTCTTTAACAACACATTTCAAGGGAATTTCTGTTTGTGAATTTTTATGCACAATTCCACATTTTGTTGGGTTCACTTATTCACGTTCATTCTGGCAATTTTTAATGTGGATATGACATGATTCTTCGGCTGATATTTTTCAATGACGGACAAATGACAGGTTTGACACCATTCTTGATTTCATTGTGTTTTTTGTTGTTTTTTTCCTGTTATTTTTTTTATTATTTTTTTTACTGGCCGGTTTTAAAATAACAAATTTGCCCTTTTTGCTTCACTCTTGGGAAAATTGGACCATATTGCCCCATGGCATTTTACCGCAACATTGGTTGCTACCTACCTCCGCCTTATGTGGCTTGACACGCTCCCATGTTGGCAAGTTGCCATCATTGATCATAATTGTCCCTGTTTTAAATTTGTTATGACGTGTGCTGGTGCACTGAACGTTTGCGCGTCAATCCATTGGCGTTGGGTTTTATTTCTAAAATGACACGGGACTTTGTCTCATGATTTCGTGGGCGGGGAACCAGCGGTGGTTCCAGTTTAAAAATTTAAAAATTAAAATATCTTTTCTCTCTTTTATCTTTTTGCCCATTCACTGGATTGTAATCACAATATTTTATTCTGACTGTAGATCCAACAAGTCACTTTGGATATTGGTCTCCGGGAAGTCAGCTCTAGTGGGCAGTGATATTGTTGGTGTGGAGCTTGAAGATGCATCTGAAAGACTCGCCAATGGACTGAGCTTTTATGAAAGATCCCACTCACAGAGTGAACTGACAAACAAGTCTGAATCAACCAAAAGTAATGGGGATGATGTCTCAAGCTTTGTCACTCGACTGACTAAGTTCTTGGTAGGTACCTTCCTGTTTTTGTTTTCTTTTGGCAGATGAGTTATTGTTGGAATGGTTTGCTAATTTCTTTCATTGCTTGATTTTGCGAGTTTCTTTTTCATCAGTTTCAACAAGTTGACCAGGACCGGTGCCAAAAATTGGGGGAAGTTCTCCCAATTTTTATATCTTTTTAAGCTGTTTAACTAACATGTCTAAACCTGTTGCCTTGTCATGTTTAACCTCTCAAGCCCGGAATTACGAATTCGGGTTTTACAATGGTATTCCGCAATTTTCTGCAACACGAAGTGTCGCTCCCGCCGGAATTTAATAATTTTACAAGGATTTTTGAAAAACGGAAAAAGCAGAATCATTTCCCACCTAACCGAGCCAGATTTCTGCTCTGTGTCAATAAAATCATTCGTATTTTGATGTTTTCGGCCAATAAAAACACGCACAAAAAACTGGCCAAAACACCCACAAATCACTGAAAACTGCACCAAAATTGAACAAAAACTGGAAAAAGCAGGAAATTTCAATTTGCCTCCATTTCTAAACTAATACAGCAAATCACTTGAAATAAGTGTCTGCAAAATTGCGTGTCTTTCGGCTTCCCGAAAATTTGAATTTCGGCAGGCAGCAGATGTCGCGCGATCACGAAAAAAGGTGCCTTCAACAGGGACTAAAGACAAAAACCGGGAAATTTGAAAATTGCACCAATTTAAAATGGTTGGACCGATTTTGATGAAATACCTAAACGATCGCTGTTTGTTCCTCTTTCCGACTGTGAAAATTTAAGCCGACGTGATTCACCGGATATGCGGCAGAAAACCCATTTAATTACATGGGAATTGCAGGCGTATGGCAGTCGGAAAATTGCAACAGCTTTAAGCGCGCGTACGACATACGGCAATCAGGCGTGATCGGTTAAGCTTGTTCATCTGAACATGTATCAAGCCACTCCAGCCTCTCAAAGACGTCCGCCTGTGGTGTACAATGACTTTGTTTGCAAAGAGTGTGTAGACTAGGACCTCATTTGGTATTAAATACTATTAAACTCTATTCATTCTTTGTTGGATTCCTCATTTGGTTTATGTCATTATCTTGGTTGCAAAGTCCAGATTCCATAGCCCTTGCAGGTCCCCAAGCCTAATGTAGTTCTAGTTCTCATCTCTTTCTTCTCCCATTTTATCTTTTCTATCCACCCTAAGTTCTCCTTTCCTGTGTGGACATGTCACATTTTTGTCACTGGACATGTTTTTCTTCCATCTTTTTTAGAATCTGGATAAAGCAAAAGCTGGCCAGATCCTTTGTACATATCTTGTGCATGAATTTCGAGGCACTTCATCAACATTTCACGATTTGCTCTTGAAGAGAAATGAAATCCACTTCCTTTTGCTGGACATTTGGCGATTTTACAGGAGCGAGAGAATCTTCCTGCTTATCTGCATCAAGCAGATCTTGTCAGGATGTGAAAACAACGACCATCCTTATCATGTAAGCTTCCTTTGTGGGAGTCATTTTGTCATAATGCATGCTGCTGCTGCATTTGCATATGAAGATTGATTTAAAAGCAGTATTTGTGCCCACCACCAGGCACCAGTTACACTAGACAATGCCACAATTTTGTACGTGTGAACTACAAAGGCTAAGAAGAAATAATGTTTGCAAAATTGATGCGAAATGCCGAAGTTGGGAAATACATTGTTTACCTCGTTCTTTGGTGCAATATCAAATTCCATTTTCCTCTGCATTCCTAAGAAATGGTAAGTAGGTCGCATCTTTATCAAAACTGTTCAACATTAAGTACCTACGTTACATACAATGTCTTAAGATGGTTATATTTCATGGATGTTTCCGGGGGTTTCTTGAAGCTTACATGAAAGATGGAATGTTCATATTTTCAGGAAAGTTTCCTAGGGTTTCTCGAAGCTTACATGAAAGGCGGCATGCCGTTGGACAAGCTGATACCACAATTGGAGAGCACTATGAATGAGACCAGTGATCAAGCCGACAAGTTTGAATCTTCGGAGAGTGACATCTGTCTGAAGGAATGGATACGTTATAATCTCCTTGAACAGATAAACCTCCTGCAACTGCTTCTGCTACAGTGTCATCATGATGGAAAGAAGTGGAAGTTGAAGGATTTGCTCTCTCTTGGATCTCTGTTTTCAGTTAGATTCCGCATTATTTATTTATTCTTGCTTGATGGCATGAATCACACTACATTTACTTGTGGTTTCATCATACCTTGGTGCCTACCACATGGAAATTATGCTATGTTTTGGTAATATATCTATGCTTTTTCTCATTCTGTGTCTTCCATTTGTTTGATTTTTATCTGAGAAGTGAGTGAGGTCAAAGAACTTACCTATCTAGCCTGGTGCAAATATCAAAATGATGAAAACATATCACTGCGAAAATAAAGCAAATGGGTATGGGCTGAACAAAAGGCAACAGAAACATGTTCAGCTTGAAGCTGTTATACCTTCATCCAAAGGAACCACAAATGGTTCTGCTTTCGCAGAAATTTTTAAACAAACGAACAAAAATTGTCATCACTTGACTGCTTTAATTTTTTCAGCAGACTATCTTGTCTTTTGCCTTTATGCCATGCATACTTTTGTTGGGCAAGCATTAGGTAATATTCCATTAGGAATTAGTCTGAATGTGTTTAAAAGCATTTGTCTTGTATCCACATTCATTGTGGAATCGGTTGGTTCCCACATTGGTCTGTTTGTGTTTAATTTTGTTTCCACCTAATTATTGTTAACTCAGTTGGTTCTTCCTTTTTTCAAAATCTATCAGAAATACTACCTACCTGTTAAGCCCATAACTGTATGCTTATCCATGGTGCAGAGTCTGGGTTGTGCACGTCTCCTCCAATATTGTGAATATTTAACAATGTTCTTACATGCCAATTAATTGAGTTTAATATCCCATTTATTTTTCAATCCAGGGATTTCACAGTTGTCCCCCAACATTCAATTCAGTGCACAATTATTGCTTAATGCGAGTCACATTGATGATTTGGGCCTAACTGCAATATTTTCGGAGCATGCAAATTTTTGTTACTTGTGTTGCTTACCGGGCTGGCAGACATGCCATGTTCACGCTTTTCATGTGTTCATGCTGCTTTTTAATTTCACAGTGATATGTACAGTAGCGAGAAAATTACTTGTGCCATAAAGTACATGAGGTTTTTTCTATCTTACACAGAAAACTGTGAGAATGGTGATTATTTCAAAATCAAAAGATGTTATCTTGTTGCCCGGAAATATGTGTCAAATCAATGTGGGGAAACCAATCTTGTTGGGTTTGACGTTTCCCCACAAATACAAGAAAAGTGACACCATATGTGGTAACATTAATTTTCTCGCTACTGTACCCATCTCATCACATGCTGTGAATACGTGCACATGCATAGAAATTGAACTTCTCTTGATTGCCTATTTCAGAAACATGGCTTTGGTCACTGGCAGAATTACAGGCATCTACTCACAACTGAACATGAACCACTCATAGCAACAATTGGCCATCTGGAATCTACGCTTTTGACCTGTATCATCTTGAAGCTCGATAGGTTTGTGCAATATGTACTGTTGGAATTTAGAGCACTAGGTACTTTCACCATCTAGACTTAATCAATTGGGCCCAACCCTTATTCAATCAAACCCAACCTATGATAACTGAAGTACCGTGTGCATTGACTTTGTCATCTATCAAAAAAGGTTGGATGATTTCGGTCAAGAGAAAAAATCGTCCCATGTCTGGGGTGATTGGGGCTTCAAACTGTGATTGGGGCTTCAAGCTGTGATTGGGTGATTGGGACTTCAAACTGTTTGTCTGACCTTGCAGAAATAATGCCATTGAGGTTGCATATTGGTTGGAGCACACGCTTCTGTTATTTGAGGCTGGTTTTGAAAGAGGTCAGAATGCCAAAAATTGGCATGTTCCAAACTCTTGAAGAGCATACCTTCCGAATGTCCTTGTCTTCTTCTGATAAACTGTGAAATGAAATTCACACAACTTGTTTTTTCTTCATTGAAAGGTCCTAGTTTGATTTCCTTGCCTTTTTTACAGGTTGTGTTAAGATCTCTAGCTTGCACCTTGGCCAAAACCCAGTTTATTAATATTCCTGGTCTTTTCCTGGTTGTTATAGGCCTACTGAAACATGCATTTTTGTTTGTTATAATAACTGCAGGAATGACATAAGCAGTGATGCCATTGCACTGAACAAAGTAGACAACCTGATGCTTGCCTTTCACAATCAAAAAGATCATGCTCCAATCTTGTTGGCCTGGTTTCTGTTGAATACCAAACATCCCAGGCCAGTGGATGAAGAAGGCATACTCCTTACCCTCAGGAAACTGGTTGGGCATGCAATGAAATTGGGTGTCATTGGATATCTTCAGGAAGTCCTCTCCGATCAACATGTGAAGGTGAGAAATTTCAACACTGTTGCTGTTTTTGTGGGCCCTTCTTTCGTGTGTTCTTCCCACCACGTGAGCCCTTCTTTCATGTGTTTTTCCCACAGCGCAGTGGGCCTTTCTTTCATGTGTTCTTCCCACAGCAACAATTCGCAGGTCGAAACCATGTCACAATGGAAAAAATCGCACAATGATTGAAAATATGATGGCAGGAAGCCGGAATTATATCACATTTAATTTGAACACTTTTATCCCTCAAATTCTTTCGGATCTTTATCAGTGAAAAGTTAGGGATTGTTATACACTTTTGAAATAATTTCTGCACGTGCACCACGAACGGGAATTACATCAGGACACATATTAAACACAAAAAAAAAAGACTAACGGCCTTTGTCCATTCGATGATTGACGTCAGTCAATCATCGTTGCCTGGCGAAGCTCCACGAGGAGGGAGTGAAACGTTGTGTCTTCGCATTCTCAAAACAAACGGACAAAGGCGTTAGTCTTTTTCTTGTGTTTAATAATATGTGTCCTGACTTTTGAAATAGTCTAATTTTTAGCGTTTCAAAAAAAAAATCATCAAAATCAGTTAAACGGTTCAAGAGAAATGTTAAGTTTCCGTGGGCAGTACACCGCGGACACCACTCACTCGCATTGTCTTTTTATTCATTTCAGTCATCCACTAATTTTGGCGTCATAAACTCATGCAACGACCTTGTGTTATAGGAGGTAGGCCTACTAAGCACACCCACACCGCGGAACCAGCAGACCTTATCAAACAGGTTAAGATGTTACATGGCAACATTCTGGCGAAAGAAGAGCAAAATTGAAAATGTCTAAATGTTCTAGAAAGAAGCGAGAAAACTTCTAGTAAAGAAAGCACATGCTTCGGTATGTAATTCAGGACCTGCAACTCCAGCTAAAAGCAAGCTGCACCTTTTCACTACAAAATGACACCAATCCCACTTTTCCAGTTTGCGCAGTCCAGGAAGGCAGATATGGCAGGAGGAAGTTTCGTACATGGGTAGATACCTAAAAATTTACAAAAAAAAAAAACAATTCAAGCACCCTGTACATCAAAACTAGACATAGGCCTACCAGGAAGCAGAAAATTGGCCATTTTCATTCAATTGTGGGGCACAACATTCATGTAAAGTTCCAGCAAAATCAAAGACTGTGAAGATTTTTTTTTTGTTTGAAAAAAAAAATGTTGATTTCGTAATGGAATTACCCCTACACATTCCTGACTTCGCATGATTCAGGGGTCCCATGATAATGCCATCCAATATTGCAAGGAATCTAGAGCCGAGTTAAAATGGTCAAATGTTTTGCATCAGACAAGTTTGTCTCTGCGAGATCTGACTATTCTGATGCGGCTCCACAATTAACAGTTTTGGAGTCTTATCGCTTATTGTCCTGGTTCATTCCTTGGCTTGTTCTATAGAAGTGTGTCTGCTACAACTGCAGCATATCATGCTGTGTGCAGAGCTCAATCATTCTGCAAGGCTTTGGTGGATGGCGATACTGGCCAAGCTGTAATTCCTTACTTTGTCCAGAAAGACGAAAGACCTACTCATTGACCTAAATAAAATACAATACCTAGTTTGATCTGGGGTAAGGGATGAAGAAGTGCTCTGTGAACGTGTTTATGCACCTACCTACCTATTTGATTTTTTGTAGTGATAACAATAAAATTGTGTGAACAGTGGAAACGCTGGCCGGTGGATGAACCCTGACTTCCGAAAATTCGCATTAAAGCCGATCAAATTGTTAGAAAACCATAAGAAATGGCCACGATTGTTGCTTTTTTGGGGGACGCATACATTTTTTGTCACACCTTCATGTGGTATTGTATCTTCACTAAAAATCGAACCCAAATATACAAGTTTTCGTGTCGCAATTTCGGTGTCGCACAATTTGCATACCCACAAATTTTCAAAAAAACTCAGGGACTAAAGTCTCCACTACAGGTTAAACCTGGATTGAAATTGCCGAACACCGTAAGTGTAGCATGTTTGGATATTGAGTCGTTTTATTCGCAAAAATTCTGGTCTAATTTTCGTTATTTTGCTAGAAGAATCTGTTAAAAACCTAGCATCTTCTGTATTTTACGAATAGGTACTTACATCATTGCAAGAATTAGGTATATCTCTTAAAAATTGGTGTAAAATGGCAAAACCTTGCTTTCCTTTAGAAAGTTGATGTTTACTTGTTTATTTTCATTTTAGGAGTCTGAATTTGTCCACCATCACATCAGTTCCACAATCTCATCGCTTCTTGATTTGTTCACTGAATGCTTCCCTCCAGGATTTGAATATGCATTTTTGCCAGATCTCTGGTCCCTATATGGACTGCTGCTGAAGGAAAAAAGTGTGTCGGATGAGCTTTGGCATCACTTTGATCAGACTGGCGACCGATTTGCTTTGCCATCTTTGGCAGAAATGGCACTTGGCGTCTTTCCTGCGGATGTGATTCCACTGCTGATACTGTTGGATGGTGTGGCAATGTCCGGATTTGATAGTTGTCACAAGGTTAGAACTAAAATCTGCATGTGTATGTATCTCTTTTTACATGCATGCATCCTTGCAACTTTTGACCAGGTTTTTCATGCAGTTTTTTCATTTTCGATGGGGTGAAGGTGTTAGAACGACTGTAAAAAAGAATGTCGTTGGCTAACATGGCTATCCATTTTGGCAAAATTTGTCATTTTTTGGATTTTCAGCATTTAAGATCTTCAAACTTTCCACTTCGGCTTTTCTTTTTTGAAATTCTACCAGAAAGTGCCAGAAACTTCCCGACTCCAAAAATACGTTGCAATCAGGCATCACAACTTCACGAGTGAATGCAGTGACTCCTGTGCTCACACCAATCCCTCTTAGCTAGGTATTCTCAATTGATCTCGTTCTGAAAATTCGACTCAAGCAATCCCCCATCTTTGCCCTTCAACTGAACTAAACAGCTATGCAAAGAAACAAACTAGGGTGACCCGGGGTAATGATGAGACATGCACTTTTTCGGGGTAACCAAGAGACACCCCTTTTCCAGGAATAGAAATGAAAATTTTGAGAAACTGTGACTTGGCACACATCTGCTGAACATTAATGCAAAAAAATAATGTTCTATAAACTTTGAAAGGGCAAAGAGAATTTCCATTTTGCTTCATTAAAACAACGTTCCTCGGAAATGCCACCTTTTTAAATCTGATGGGAACTTTTGAAATTTATACCTTAAAATTTTGAAGGCCAACAATATGGATACATGTTACGAATGTTGAATGTGCAAATCAGGTGTCCCCAAAAGAAATTTTGTCCACATTACTTGGTTTTATGGAAAAATTGGTGTCTCAAAATACCCCGAGAATGGGGTATTTTTGAGACACCTTTCGGAGTGTCTCACAAATACCCCATGCGTTGCTTGAGTGTGTTTTAACCACGACAGACAGGTCTAAATACGTGTCGATAAAAAAAACCTGGCAGGCATGAGTCAGGTAGGTACCTGATGTTTTTTCATCCACTCAAACCATCATAATCAGTCGCAAAATCGTAACATGTGATCCATTTTTATTATATGGATTTTACGATCTGCTAGAAGCTCAGGTGGATGCCTTGGGCTTACATGATAAGCCGAATCACATTTGGAACCTTGACTAAAGAGGTAAAAGCAACCACATTCTCTTGCAAAAAAGAGAACCCTTGGTCTCGCAAAATGTTTTGATGGAACAGCTATAGGCCTAGATGGTCAGGGCCGAGGTTTTTTTCTAGGAATCCTAATCCTTTTCAGCTTCATGGTATGTCGCCTTGGTACCTAAAAAGTCCAGCAAAACACTGGACACAATGGTGACCTAGGCACTTGAGTACAATTCCCTTCCTAGGCCTAAGACTACGTTGGCCTATTTTTGGCCTAGGCTAGAGTGGGCACAACCACATTATCCTATTTCATTTCCTGGACTACCTACCAAAGTAAAATGTTTGCAGACCTACGAGGGTCGGTCGACTTCCGATGAAAATTGCCCAGTTGACGTTATTAAATCTGAATGAAACTTTATACAGCTCTACTTTGGTCTTTTTTGGGAAGCTGGCTGAATTTGAAGGACTTTCATTTCCTCGTGCTGTTCTAGAAACTCTGAAGGCGGTAATCCTCAACTTGGGCTAGAAACCGCCAACGTTTCCATTGGTTTTTGCAACTTCTCATCTCTGACAAACAGATTTCCGCTTTGTTTGATGTTTCGTTGGTGAGATCAACTTCTCTGCACCAAAATTTCATGGTTCAGCTATAAACTGACAGTCTTATCACAATAGTACACATGGCCATGCTCAAATGAATATGAATGCCTTTTTCACATTTCAGAGTGGGAAATTGAGTGACTGTGCAATTTCCAAAAACACCAAAATCCCAGATGGCTTCATCACAAGGTCTCCTGCCTGCCAAAGTGGCATTGAAAAAACGTAAGCTCTTCAAATTTAGCCAGCATTCCTAAAAAAAGTTCAAAGCACAGTTGTATAAAGTTTCATTCAGATTGGATAAAGTTTTCTGGGCAATTCTCATCGGAGGTTGACCGACCCCCTCAGATAGGCCTACCTACCTACCTAGGATATTTCTATTTTTCAACCTACCCAGGTACCTATTTCTTTTTTTAATTTAGGTAGTAGGCTACCTAATATCCCAACATAGCAAGGAGAACAAAAAGTTTAAGGCTTGCCTCAACCAGGGTTCGCCCCGGTTTAAACCACCCCGGTTTTAACCGGGGGTTTTAACCGGTTTTAACCGGGTCGGGCAAAACTGAAAAACCCGGGTTTTTTGTATTTTTACAGGGTTTTTCATTTGAATTTGCATGGAAAAGATATTGCAGTGCAATGAATTATATGGCCAAATAAATATGCATTTTAGTGTTTTCGTGACATTTCGATTTCACTTGGCCTTTTCAAATTCAATTTCACGGCACTTCAAAGGCCAAGCCTTTTGCCTTGTCCTTTTCACCGGAAAACCAGGAGCGACAGGACAGGGGGCTTTTGTAATTGTGTGTGGGCCGTTAGCATACCAGAATACATTTACACGTCTTAAAGAAAACCGAAGTTATTGTCTGACAGAGGAGACAGACGGCCATATAACCCATTGCAACTCACCTCAAGTCAGACTCAGGCTCAGTCACAATCAACAGCCAATTCAGCAGAGAGATTTTGACTTCCACGTGCAAGCAAATGCCAGTCCCATTGTCGTGAAATGTGCATCCACCTGCTGAATTCTGAATTACGCTCATTGTGTCTGGCTTGAGGCCTGAGGCTGAGTTGCAATGGGGAATATGGCTGAGCCCGAGAGACTGCCTCTCAGGCACACACCCGCTCAGACTGATGTCGACTCATTGTACTGCTCCATCTCTCAGACGGTCGCGTTTCCTTCCCATCCCTTCCCCTCCCTTTCCTGGAATATGATGAACCTCGCTGTTCACAATTGATGCCCTCCCTTTCCTGGAATATGATGAACCTCGCTGTTCACAATTGATGATTGCCTCAATGGCATGAAAACCTGTCGAACAGAGTAAATCTGATACCGAAACCGATGTCACCATCATCATTTGCCACCATGAGCTGACAGCCATGTCGGCGGTGGCTCGGCATTGACCTTGTTGGATACCTTGGGCTCGCGAAGAGAACAATGACCCATAGGTAATCGTAGCCCAACTCCTCTGCATTCAACTGAAATTGGCAATGCCTAATCTGATGCCAACTTTTTTTGTATCAGATCAGAGAGTTCTGATGCAACTTTTATCAGGTTTCTGAAATATCATTTGCTCATCTTAAGAGATGTTATCTCACTTTGGTACTTATGCACAAAATAACATATCTCGTCAAGGAAACAATATGTTGCAATATTCTAAGTGGAACTAATTCATCAAAGAAGCGATTGCTCAAGCAAGATGAGAAGACCCAACACTTCCCTCTAAGGCCGGAGAGATCTCCGATGCTTTTTTTAAAACCACCGGTGAAAGTTGCGGATATCCACGTTTTCGGGGGAAGGGATCGATAATATCCTCAACTATATCCGGTGGTTTTGAAACAAGCAACGGAGATCTCTCCGGCCTAAGAAAGTTGGAGAAGAAGAGATAAATAATCTGCAAAACAGATAGCACAGACCTACCTACCCAAGACAATGATGCCTATCTAACAAAGGGAACTTATGTAAAACTAATGGAAGTAGCACATCAAGACATCAATGCTACAGCAGCCACAGTAAAATGAAAAATCCGAAAAACCCAGGAAAAACCCCAAAAAACCCGGTTTAAACCGGAAAAACCCAGCGGGCTGTGCAAAACTAAAAAACCCTGGGTTTTTGCGAACCCTGGCCTCAACCATAGGTACAACAATTCCCAACAATAGGTATAGGTAGGTATAGAACAAAAAAAAAAGAAGGAAAGCCTTCAACATATCTGCAATTCTCCGGCAGATCCCAACCTCTTAAATTGGTGACATCACATTTTTCGCTTTAGGCTTAGAATTTCTGACATCACTGCTAATCTACCTAGACCTACAATACCAGCCGAAGTTGAATTTGAACCCACTGGGTACAATTGGAATTATTTTTCACAGGAAAGCAGCATTTAGGCCTAATTGTTGCAGTTAGAACCCATATAAAAACTAACCCCATTTTATCTTCCAAAAAACACGTTATCCTCAGACCTCTAAAGGATGCATGCCAAAATACACAAGACGGGCAGACCATTGAAACCATAACAAATGCCTTCCCGTGGCTAGGTACCTCCTCATTTTAATAACCATAGGCCTAGGCCTAACGCTAGTATTCTTATGGTGAAATATTGGACCGGCGCAGCTGGAATGGATTTATTTTACCAACTGAGCTCAACAGGGCATGTGTTTTCCATTAAAAGCATGCCATTAACAAAGAAGTCCATCTCCGTACCCAGAGTTACCTGATTTTTGCTGTTCTTTCCCCAAATGTCTCAGTTTCGTATTTGTTTTAACAAACTTAATGAGTAGGCTACCTATTGGTATCACTACATAGGTCTACTGCTTCAAGCCTACCTGGGCACATTATTTCCGTAGGTGGGCCTACACCCTTCGTAGTAGGCCTAGTCCCTACATTGCCAACTACCCACTAATTTTTTGTAATTGATTACGTTTTAGGGCCTAGCCCATTGTCTACCTGTATTTGGCATAGCCTACGTCGTGAAGATTGTCCATTTGCAATGTGTGCCAAGTTGAACTTGTATTCTTGTCATCTTCGGCATACTGGCCTATTTTTGTAAAGCTCAATTAGGCCTACCTATTTTTAATATTTGCCATTCTTCTTCCTTTTTTGATTAAAATTAGGTTCCAAACAATGATTTTGAGATAGAAACATCATTAGGTAGGTAGAATAATTTTTGAGAGGTTGGTACCTAACTAAGCATACCTATGCATCTACCTAGGCCACATGATTCTTACAATTTTCTGTGATTAAGAAGATTTTGACTCAACGACTAATTAATTGCCACTGGAAGTGCAATGATAGATCAATGTTACCTATGCCTGCAACACCTAAGTGATCCCTTTTTGGGCCTCCAATGTCTCGTTCTTCAAAAATTGGAACAAGTCCAGAGTTGTGTAAAGCGTGGTTGATTGTTTATATGCTATTTTAGGCTATTATCCCTTTTTGGGGTAACTTGAGACACTCCATTTACACCGGGGTAATTATGAGACAGCGATTTTTCACAGAGGAATTCAGAAACAAAGTTATCCCCAAAGGGTCGCAGAAAGAAATGTAAATCGCAATTTTTCCTGTGGGAAACATTTAATTTTGGAGTGCATTTTCATTGGATATCATATGCAGGGTTCGGACGACTCCTGGAATTCCTTGAATTTCCTGGAATTAGAAGTAAGGAAATTCCAGTACTTGAAATTTCCTGGAATATGCCTTTTCGTAAGAAATTCTGGAAAAATCCTGGAATGCAAGTTTTTTTTCCGCAATTCCTGGAAAAATGACTTTCGTCCTTGAAAATTCCCTGTTGAGAATCAGGCAGAAAAACCACTTCTAATCCAGTGATGGGAATGCATGACTCCAATTTGTCGCATTTTTATATCTACTATGGAGCTGGCAGAAGGCATGATGAGTTGATGAGTGGTGTTATCACTTCCGTTACAGTTGCCAAAGAAGATAAAAACAGTAAAAACTAACTCGAATCGATTTCATGGTGACCGGTGAAATCGATTCGTGTTAGTTTTTATTGTTTTTATCTTCTCTGACAACTGTAACGGAAGTGATACACCACTCGGAACTCTTAACTCATTTTTGTATCTGTATGTCAGATTTGAGAACCATCTTTGCCATTGGAGCTGGGCACCAGCCAAAAGATAAAGCACTTCGTGAATATGCATGCTTGTGTCCCACAGAAAAAAAAAAAAAATACAAAATCAGCTGAAATTTGAGAACCAGTAGAATTACAGCGATGTGAAATTTTGCCTAGAATGATGTCTAATGCATCCCAAAATGTGGTTAAAATTTCAGCTAAATCTGTTTACCTACAACTGCATTTTTTTCCGATTTGGCTTATTTGACTACCTATCTCCTGCAGGCTGATCATAAATATTGATCTTTTTACATTGTTTAATTGTTTGACACGTCGTGTTGAATTGTACTAAAAGCTGCTTTTTCCCATTCAACTGCTGCTGGTCACGGAGCTTCTTCCTGTGTCTTGCATCTTCTTTGCATAGCATCCCGACAGGTTGAGGATGGAGCTTCGATGAGTTCGTAAATTAAACCAATTAACAGTCTTTGAATCTTATCGGGCTTGTGCAGAAGTTGAGGTTGCCAACAAAAGTGGACCAGGTCCATCTCGCCAGTCTTATTATTGCGTATGTGGGGTTTTTTGTTGTGGGATTTTGTTTTTGTTAAAAAATTGCATTTGTATTGTGAACTTTTACCATCCGAGGGGAAACAGCCTTTTTAAATATTTTATGAGTGGCCAACATTCCACCAGGCCCACTTAAATTATGCACCCGAATTCACTCCTGCGCATGACTAAAATGAACCGAGATCATTGTCATTCACATTGGTGCAATTTACGAAATTGTCGAAGCTCCACTCCATCCACAGTCTGCAATCGAAAGAAATAAAGCTGCACAGATTACATAACAAAGATTAATAAAGATAACAGAGTTGAAAAACGTTTTAAAGGCTCTCCTCTGTCGTGAGTGTCTGCCTGCACAAATGTTTTGGTAAAACAACTGTGGAACTCAAAAAGCGTGTAGCGCTGCACAATTGTTGCGCATAAAAAACTTCTAGAAAAAAGGAACATTTGGAAAAGTCCTGGAAAACTCCTGGAATTTCGTGTTCATTTTTCCGTCCGAACCCTGCATATGGAGATTTCGTTAATTTTTAAAAAGTATCATTTGTCCATCCTAAAAAAATCATCCACAGAAAATCTTCCAGTACCAAAAACTTGCAGTCTCAAATTTAGCAGTATGGCGTCTCAATTTACCCCAAAACCTCAAGAAATTGCCTTTAAATGCATTTGGTTCAAGTGTATACCGGTGTCTCAGAATTACCCCAAGCCTTTCTCTCCATTACCCCAATGCATGGGGTAATGATGAGACACATATTTTCAATTTTGTTGTAAAATGCAAGGACAAGAGAAAACCAGGCACAATATATGTTGAAGACAAGATAATGTGGCATAAATTGCACCAGACCATTTTTTGCTAGGAGGTTTGGGGCCACAGTAAAACACAAAGATTTGAAAAATGTCTCATCATTACCCCGGGTCACCCTATTGAATTACCTTCGGGCATTTTTTTTCTCATTTATCCAGTATCGCAAAGGGAATTTGTTTAGTCTGTTGCAGCCGGTCTGGCGCCTCGATTTTCTCATGTGATATGTCGGTGAAAATGGCATTTCGATGTGCAGTAGGTCCCCCGCACTTTTATGCCATGAGCACAACGAAAACCAGTGATGGGAAAATGCGACTGGCTTCATTCATTCAAATCCAACCCTGACTCTTCATGGACCTGTGGAGTAAAATGAATGTTTTCTGTGTCGTTATCTTCAAACTTTCCTCTTCAGCTTTTCTATTTTTTTAATTCCACCTGAAAGTGCCAGAAACTTTCGATGCCAGAAATACATTGCAGTCAGGCATCACAACTTGACTCCTGTGCTCACACCAGTCTGTCTTGGCTATTCTTAGTTTATCCCGATCTGAAAATTCGATTCAACCAATCCCCCATCTTTGCCCTTAATTTAATTTAATTTAATTTAAGGTTAATTTGCATGGGCAAGGCCCTGGCGCAAATCAGCAATGAGGGATAGCATGAATAAACAAAGAATGAAAGCACTCGGATGACATCAACTAGTTGTATAACTTAAAATTTGTAACATCGAAAAAGGAAAGTAGCCCTTCAACTGAACTCCAACAGCTATTCAAAACCACAAGCGATTGAATCGCCTTCAGGCATTTTTTTTATCTATCCAGAATCGCAAAAGGAATTTGTTTAGTCTGTTGCAGCCAGTCTGGCGTCTCGATTCTCTCATGTGATATGTCGGTGATAATGGCATTTTGATTAACAGTAGGTCCCCCGCACTTTTATACCATGAACACAACGAAAGCCAGTGTTGGAAAAATGCGACTGAGATTGAGACAACAATTAAATTTGGTTTTCACAAAGTTAATGAATTCAGGAGATTTCAAAGCATAATAACCCACAAAAAAAAGTAGTTTTGTGGCCAAAATTCTCATTACGAAGGTTTGGTACCCCCTAAAGAAGGTATTTTTATATCCAGGTTTACCAAAAAGAGAGTCGTAGGCACCTTGCAACATTTGAATTTTGATGATAATTTTTACTGTCTCTGTCTAAGGGTTCGCATCTCCTAAAATAGCCACTGCAGCAAATGACTATCCAAATCAAGAATTCATCAATATTTTGTGCCAGTCGGTGCCAAAAATAAATTTCATTTTTTTTCCAACCATCCCGTGAAATATTCCTTCCAAGTTCAACAAAATTCATGTCGAGCCTGTTAAAGCAGGTCTTTATCGCATTTGAGGACAAAAGGGTCTGACTCCCAAAATTCCAAACATCTGAGGCATTTTCAGGCTCAAAACTTCAATGGAAATCGTGTTGAAATGATTCTCCCGTGGGAGTGTTTTTGCCTCCTTCACATTCGAAGCTCCTTTCCCTCTGTTCATAGAAAGACAAGTAGCTAAATGATGTCTATATACTCCCCCTGGTCATTAACTTGTTCTGGTTGTGCGCCTTCTTTCTTCCAGATTCGTGAATTGATCGAAAATCTTTGGTGTTTCACTGAATTGCATTCGTCCGTGCCTGTGATAGATATGGTCAGTGTAGGCCTTGACATGGAGGATGAAGTTATTCTGAAGGCCGACCGGTTCATTCCGATCATTTTCTCGACAAATAAGACAACTCTAGTGATTCCTGCAGGAACCAAGGGTAGGATAATCAGCTATAAGGATGAAACTTATGTGCAGTGGGAGCATTGCTATAATGGGTGGATATTCCTTTTGCAGCGATTACATATTCTACTCGATGAGGTTGGTACGACAAAATTGCAGGTATTTAGGTTCAGGTACTTTCTTTTCGCACTTCTTGCAAATGCACTGTTTGTTTGCCATTGAACCGAATGCGGTTGCTCACCTCGTGGAGCAAGTCTTCAGTAATGAAAAATTGCTAAACACGTTGGAGTATTGAAGGGACTTACCAAGTTATCTTGCGAGTCACTAACCTTGTCATCTCAGTTACCGAATCTGCAACACTGCTTGTGTGTCTGAGCATAAGAAAAAGTGTGATAGGTACCTCTGAAATCTGCTCTGGGTACTGTGAATATGGCTCAGTGATTTCATGGATTGACTGAAGCCATTTTATTTTACGAGTGGAGATTTTACTTTAAAACCAGCATTTTTAAAAGCCCAAGGTTGGAAATCAAAATCTGCAGTTTTTACACATTGAGATAAAAATCTGCAATGTCTGGCATTGGTGCAAAAAAGTGTTTATCGTCAATCGCAGTGCGTTGCCTCAACAAATGCTGTCTTGGTTGGTTTTTGGTGCCATATATCAGTCAATTATGTTTTTCCAACGATTGGATAAATTGCCTTGGACTGAATATGCAATTGCCGCACTTCAATTGATGTAGATGGGGGTGCAACTGCACAGCCTCTTTGTGTGTGTGCCAAATTTCATAGCCTTTGGCATGAAGACATTCTACTTGCTGAATTTAGTAGTAGATTCTTGAAATAATTGTCAATTGGTATTCGGAAATTGCTAAAAGCTTGCTTTTTAGTGACATTTGCAGGGCTCCCATTCGGTTACTAAAAGTTACTTTTTGTTACTTTTTCTTTGCAGGTTACTAAAAGTACGTATTTCATTGAATCTGGTTACCATTAGGTACTTTTGGTTACTTTTTTGCGATCTGTGTATGCTTTTAGCCGATTTTGACTGATGATTGAGGCTGGTATGAAATATTTTCATGATTGGATCCAACCTACAGACATAATATTTATTACCATTTCATTATCTTAATGAAATGGTAATAAATACCTATAAATAATATAATTGAATACCTATGGAAACTAGATCTCTTTTCTCTCCCCATTAATGAACACCTCCCATTGATCAGCAAATGGTGCAGTGGAAAAGACTGTGGTTCATCGTTCACCTGCACAATTTGTTGCAAAAACGATATATCATGTGCCAAAGGTCTTCAGTCATTAAACCAGCATGCTAGCACTGAAAACCATGATTGCTCTGTGAAATTGAACTCCGGGCAGTTGCTTCTGTGTCCACCTGACCCTAAGCTAGCATGCGACAATGGAGATCAAAGTCCAGCAGCATCTGATGATAACGATTAACGATTGTGTTGTGGCGCCAGTTCACATTGTGCCTGTGCAACTTTCCTCCTTGTGTGATGAAGCTTCAACTGCGAAACTCATCTGGGCAATGTATATTGTCAGTTCAGATTCGAAGAAATGAGAAAAGATCGTGAGTGTGTGAAGGATTTGGAGACATCCCTGCTGGAGAAAAAGAAATTGGGGTCAATGAAGCGCAAAGCCGCAGCAAAATTGCTTACGGAGGCCCAACTGAAGAAGGCAGTGCAGAAAAAAGATTTTCTTAAAATTGAACGAGCTCAGTCAATGGTAGAAGCAGCCAACACGAAGCTCACTGAGAACAAAATTACGTGAAAACAACTGACAATATGCAGAAAAAACTGGACAAACGGAAGTCAGATATGATTGCTAGTTATTTTGCGCCAGCCTCAAAAAAGAAGAATGTTTGATACAGTTTGTGAAGTTTACTGTTCAATTTTGCATTTTGTTTGTCATTTTTTTTTATCATAAGTTGCAAAGTAAAATACAGTAAAACAAAAGTGGTTGGTTGGAGTTGGCGTGGATAGTTGGGATGGTGGAGGCCACGGATACTGGTTACTTTTTGGTTACTTTTTTGATGTCTAGTTACTTTTTTGTTACTTTTTTCATGCCCAGAAGTTACTTTTTTTACCTTTTCCAACTCTCAACTGGATGGGAGCCCTGCATTTGGCATACTTTGATCTGCTTTGGGGTATCTCAAGGTAAGGGCAAATCGAGGTTTTTTCCAGCTAGGTAATCATATTGTTTGGGAACTTCTCTAATCAA
>JASGXE010005223.1:0-24877 GCA_030068105.1 Sinentomon sp. SZTP_YWyxl
GCCAAGACAAACCTGCGCTTCAGACCTGTCCGTCACCCTCACCTCCTCAGCTGCCTCCACCCCGGTTACTCTACTTCCATGTGCCTCCATCCCCGCCCTCCGGGCCTCCAATTCCGCATCTCTTCGCTCCAGACACTCCGTCAACTGCCTGCACACCTCCTCAGCGATCTCAGCCTGCCTTTGCTTTTGGCCATCCTCCATCGCTGTCACATTGCGAGTCATCTCATCTCTCAGAACCCCCATCTCCTCCCGCACCACATTTCGCAATTCATCCCGTTCAGCAGAACCCCAGCCTCCCGTCGTTCCAGCCACCCCTCCCTTTCGCCCCTTTCCCTTGCCCTCACACAGACACACAGGTGGTCCCTGAAAACCGGACAGCCGGACAGGACCGCCGGACTGACCCGGACGGGTTCGGTAGGTTAGATGAGGTTAGAATAGTCTATCCTAACCTAATTTAACCTGTCCGGGATGGCTGTCTGGCAGTCCTGTCCGGCTGTCCGGTTTTCAGGGACCACCCCTCACACGACCACTTCATTGCTCTGCACTTCTCACACACACACATCATATGTCATCCCTGCTTTTCAAAATTCCATATTCCGCTGCATCCAGTCCCGCGCAAAGGCAATGAACCCATACCTCACAAAGCTCCAACAGCCTCATCCTCGCCACTCACAACCTTCTTGCATTTTCCGCACTGGTCTCTCGCCATACTCAGGCAAGAACTCACACCCAGCCTTGAAAAAGGCTCTTGGTTAGTAAACGGAAAAAGAAAACAAGAAATGAGTAAAACTCATCGTCCTTCCCGTCGACTGAAAGTCACACACACAGAGCGCAGAAAAACACGTCTGTTCGCACCAACAAGGGTCCTTCTAAAACGCGGAAATCGCGGAATTTGCGGTCTGTGCCCGCAGTTCGAATCTGGACCTCAAAACCTCCAAACCAAGCTGCCTTAATGTAATCTAACCCAACCTAACCTAACCCATTCAAACCTAACTCAACCCATCCTAACCTAACCTAATCTGTGATTCCGCGGAATTCGCTTGTTTTGCGAACCGCCATCTCTCCCATTGGTCCGCGTCCGCATTTTAGTTCGTCCCCACCAACAACCAAGACAAGACAAGACGTAAGGTATGATGCCTTCTTTTCGGCAAAAACCCACAACCTAAAATTTACCTACTCTCGACTAAAAAGACAAAACAATTGAAAAAAAAACATCTTTCACTCACTCACAAAACCCCAGCGCAACACAAAATTACATACCTACATTATAGAAACACCAAATACCTAACCACTATCTAGCCCAACTCAAACTTGAACCACACAGCAAAACATCAAAAAATGCAAACGAGACTGCTCCTTCAGAAACATGTTGAAAGCTCCTCTTGCCCTGGAATCTAAGATAAGTTTAAGTTAGGCCTACCTACCCACCTAAAGACAAAAAATGAATGAAAGCGAAACAGAAAAACTTAGCTTTGAATTTTGGCTAAATCCTTCATCATTTACTCAGCGTCAGATCAATCATCTCCCGGACTTGGCATCGTCATTACACCTCCTTCGTCATCCATTCAGTGTCATCCAGGGATGGGTAAATTGGAAATTGGACACGTATTATACGTGACGTATTATACTCACGTATAATACGCGTATAAAACGTATAAAACCAAAAAAAGACATGTGGCACGTAGTTTTTCTCGTTATTTTGAGCACATCGCAATGCAAGTGAGCAAGCAGGCCTAAATTAAAGGAGAGAAGATCAGCAACAGGATAAGTCTTTTTATCAATTGCAAAAAGAACACAGGCAGGTAGCTAGATAGATAGGAGTCCCTACCAAATGTTGACATTAGGCAGGTCTGACTATTGCTGCTGCCATTTCCACGCTAAAGAACTGTGATGAGAATTCACAATTCCTTTTTGCCATTGGAATGATGTCATTTTGTGGTCAATTTCCTTTCGAATATTTTTTATCATACTGAATATGGTTTAATTGATTGGGCATCAATTATTGTTGTTGGTACCTACTTGTTGGGAGCCCAAAAATTTTGAGAACTAGTTTTCGCCAACATTTGATCAGACAGAGGGGTCAAGGCATAATGTGCTTTTCATTATTTGAATTTGGAGCTCAGTACAGTATTTGGCATATTCAACATCCTCTTTAAATTTTACGAAATTTTTTACCTTTGAGCTGCAGTACCTATACTTGCCTTGAGGAACATGCTTTTGAAAAACGGATAACAGAAGTAGGTAAGTGGCATCTTTTTGAAGATAAAAATAATGCTGTGAAAACTGGAAAGGGAAAATTGCTTCTCCAGAAACATTTGTGAAATACGAGTAACCTCAGAGGAAGAGTAGTTTGGAGAATTGCAGGACATAGAGAAGTGAAGGTCATGTTATTTTTCCATTTTTGAAGAGTTTAAATTTTGCACGCGGTGTCTTGGATTTACAAAAGCATTGCTGCATCTCATTTGGCATAAACAGCACCATTTCTCGCCAAACAATCTAATCCACTCCTGCTCAACATTGATGTGGGTACCTTGAACTTGGAAACTTCAAGCATTGTACCCTGAATCAGTTTGACACATCCCATCTTCCCACTGACCGTATTCATTTTCTACTGATATTAGGACCAATGTGAGCCATTTGAAAACTAATTCAAAGTGCAGACAAAGCAATTCCCAGCATTGCCGATCAGTTGGGCTTAACCACATAGTGGCATCATCATGCGATGGCTGTCCTCCTTTATTTGCCTTTAAGTCATGAAAAAACGAAACCCATCGCAGAGAAAAAAATGTGAAAACATCCAGTAGGTACCTATACAAAAATCCCAGTCCCATTATTTCACACAACATGAACGAATCGACTTAAAATAACTGGCATAAATGTCTATTGCTGCACAAGTATTGCATCTTGACCCTATATGTTTTCGTTTAAACTTCTTTAATTATCTAAATAAATACAAATCCTACGACTCTGACAATATGCCCAATCAATTTACCTGCCACGTTGCACCCCAAAAACATGTGCCATGTGCTGACATCCGGTGAAACGTATAATACGTGGGTTTTATACGTACGTATAATACTACGTATAATACCGTAAATATTACCGTATAATACGTGACGTATTATACCTACCCATCCCTGGGTCATCTCCCGAGCTCGTCAGACATCCCTCACCACAGTTGTTCGTCCAAATGTTCACCTTCACATTCGTCAATAATCAAATCAGTCCATTCCAAGGGAACGATCCAGCCTCCTCCACTCCACCTGGTCAGTCCACACACACACTGCAGTGATGTCACAAATCCTTCATGATTGGCTCAGCGTCAGATCAATCACCCTTCGGGCTAGGTTATCGTCATTACCTACACCTCCTTCGTCCTTCATTTGCAACGTGCAGGTCTACTACTAGACTACTAACCTCTTGCTCTGTCTTCTGTAAACACTTCTTCAGTCCCTTACACCAGAATCCAATATCTCACAGAAATAGGCAAATAATATCAAATTTCATCTTTCGCAGCCTATCGAGCAAACCAGCAATGTCACTCCTAAATATCACAGCAAACCTGTTTTTATTTCAACAAAACAGAGAATTAATATGAAAACATTAATTTATGTGACGACAAGAAGTTAAACAACAGGGCCTTTAAGAAACAATATTTCACCAGGTCTTACAAATCTTCAAGGAACACTATTTCACCAATGTTCTCTTCTTTACTTTGAAGAAACGTGTTTCACCAATGACCAAGACCTTCACTAGATATACCATGTGTTCCAAATTTGCTTTTACTTGTTTCACTAGGTCACCGTCGCATCCGGAACAACTATCCACCACGGAAGCTCAATAAGTGGGTACTTCCTTAACTTCAGTAACCTCCCCAAATGTTCATTGAAATCGCTGCAATCCACCATTAACACAGATGTGCTTTGTTTGCACCATGCCGATGAGGAAGACTTCACTCACTGTCATCCCATCTTGAAGGCAGCTGATTTGTATCTCACAAGTCATCAATTGTTAGCATCCAAAACCCAAAGTGAAATCTTCATTCTTCTTGACTCCCATCATGACTTGCCTACTCAAGGTGGCCTTTTCTCCAGAGCATCCCCATCTCCGAGGATCTAGTAAAAGCTCTGTTCGGAAACAATGTTTCAAATACGTCCCCCCCAACCCACCTAAAGGAATAGAAAAGAAAACAGATTGACACTCCTACCTATTTGCCCGTCACACATTCCATGTCATCTCCTGAGTTCATCAGACATCCCTTGCTACAGTTCATCCAACTGCTCAGTGCTCATCTTGACATTCGCTTATTAGGTAGGTATCTAAAACAGGAGAAAAAAAGAAAGAGAAAAAAAGGATGAAGGAAGGAAGCAAAGCAACTTCAAACGAGGCAGCCTTTAAAAAAAATAAAAAGAAAAGAAATAAAGATGATATAAAGAAATACAAGAAAGAAATAAGAGATGCAAGAAAGTGAATTAAATGAAATAAAGATGAGAACTTCCCCTTTAGTGCACAACAACGGGGGAATGGTTCGCCTTGTGTCAGTCACGCGGCGATAGCGCTGTCCGGCATAAGCTCGGTTAACTAGCGCAGGGAGTCACGGAAGCACCAGCGGCGTTCGCCAGCAGTACGCACACTCCCTCTTCCCAGCTGCTTGAAAAAGGTTTTGCACTGACCACGCAGTGGGGGGCCGCCAGCATGGGCCGCCGTTTCCGGGCAGGTTCCCGGCTTAAGGTTTGGGCGTGGGTCCCCGACCCTTTCCCAAACCTCATGTATATCAACCCCGTGGCAATGCACCAGATCGGATCCGAAAAAATAGATAAAGAAAACAAAATCTCCAACCACCCTCACTCCTAGGCAGCAGAAACCTTTCCCTTCCACTTCACAAGATATCGCTTCGCATGTTCCACCCACTGGTCTGATTCCTTCTCCCTCCCTTTTCCTAGTCGCTCACGAACAAGCGCCCATTCCTGCTCTTTGTGAACACCCCTGTCCACATCCATCCACCCAGAAAAACTTCTCTCTTCAATCATTGACTTGCACCACAGGAATATGCGGCACAAGTCCTCTGACTCTGCCCCACAGAGCCTGCATTCCTCCTTCCCATCCACCCAACGCAACCGTCTCGCAGTTTCTAGAGCACCCACCCTGGCCCGAAACAACAAGTCGCTGCCTGTGTGGGGCCTTGTGTCCATCCGTAGGCTTATTGTGAGGCAAGTGTGGAGCTGGCTTTTTCTTGCAGTTTTTGAACCAAGGAATTGATTTTTCCATGATGCCACACTTGAATTTGACTTTTATTTTTTTTTTTCACTTTTTTTTACATGTCGGGGCATCAGTTCAGGGCCAGAACGGGATGTGCAAGGCATTTTCTTTTTTCCCAGCTGCAACAATCCTGCAAAGAAACTAAGTAACCTGGCCATTTCTCATCATTTTTAACGATTTTGCCTGCAATGGTCCAATTGTGGTTCAAAACACTGGACGCAATGATGTTCATTGTCTCCCACAGGAACAATCGGTGAGACATCGCATCAGTTGGGACCATCACCATTTTTAAGGCCAATTAACAGGCCTTGGGGTGCCCATTTCTACTATGCCAACAGTCAACACTACCCATGTTTTGAAAAAAAAAAAAATTTAAAATCAAACAGCCGTTCGTCGGTAGGCTCAAAGTATCGTCAAACGCAAGAGGCAATTCTCGGGCCGGGGAACAGAGCACACAGTCGCAAGTCGTTTGTGAATACGGGAGTTGGATAAACAGTGAATCCATTGATGAGCAAAACCAGTGTGAAATGCCAAGAAATACTTAGGCCTACATCAAAAACATCACATGGCCATACCAGCAGTCTTAGACAAAAACATGCATCACATGCGTGTTCCAATACAATTATTTGCAAAGTGCAGGATGCAGGATTCACCATCGTCAAGAAGCGTCCAAAAATAAAATAGAAAAGAAAGGACAACTAGGTACGAAAGGAAATGATGTGTGAAATGTACAAAATAGGTAGGTACAAAAATGAAGTGCTGCTGAAAAGTTGGCAGGGAGGCCGATTCCAAAGAGGGTAGGTAGGTAAAAAGCCTGGTTACCTACCAACCACCCAAGTAGAAATCTTGGCAGGCATGCCATGCAACAAAGAAAATTCTGCCAGGCGAACTGCGAAACCAAGCATCAAGAAATAATTATTGCTTTTAGTCTTGAAGAAGACAAGAATAATACCCAATATGTAAGAATTCTTTCAGGAAAGCGAGAACACAATGATTTGGTTGAAGTGTTAAGTATTCTCGGGGGCAAAGGCGGACTAGCCATTGCAGAAATCATCTGAACAGTCATCTTTTCCTTCTCTATCAAAAGCTGGGTGCCGAATTATGCAATCTTTATCAATGTTAAGGAGGTTCTTAAGCTGGACTCCTCTCTGCAGCAGTGACCAGGGATGATAGGTCAATGCTAGAGTTACCCCGGTTACTGCTACCCAGGGCTGCAAAAAGTCGTTTGGAGCCCTGGAGCACGGATTTTGGAGCCTGGTCAAATTTTGGGGCGATGAGCTTTTTTTTTTTTGCTCGTCGGCCCCTTTCGGCCCCGGGCGAAAATAGTTGGAGCTTTTTTTTTTGCTCTTCAGCCCAATTTCGATCCCGGTAGACCCACAACGGTCCCGGGAGCAATGCTCCCGTGCTCCCGACTTTTTGCAACCCTGCTGCTACCTACATTACAATCAA
Organism: Sinentomon sp. SZTP_YWyxl; assembly: GCA_030068105.1. Lineage (NCBI taxonomy): Eukaryota > Metazoa > Arthropoda > Protura > Sinentomata > Sinentomidae > Sinentomon > Sinentomon sp. SZTP_YWyxl. Next base: position 6,709 of record JASGXE010005223.1, read on the forward strand.
CCACTACCTACCATTACCAACAGACAAACAGGTTCAGCATTCTAGTCAACCATTACCATTACCAACAGACAAACAGGTTCAGCATTCTAGTCAACCATTACCATTACCAACAGACAAACAGGTTCAGCATTCTAGTCAACCATTACCATTACCAACAGACAAACAGGTTCAGCATTCTAGTCAACCATTACCATCACCAACAGACAAACAGGTTCAGCATTCTAGTCAACCATTACCATTACCAACAGACAAACAGGTTCAGCATTCTATTCAACCATTACCAACAGACAAACAGGTTCAGCATTCTAGTCAATGTAAATGAAAGAATAATTTGAAAATGCAGTTATCTACATTAGCAACATGTTAAAATGCAGTTTGTGCAATTATTAGGCCCACCTAACCTACAATACAGCAAAAGTAATATTAGTACCTAATGTTGCATGAAAATCAATGACTCCCATAAAAATGACTGATTGGAAGGTCCTCACTGAGCATCTGCAAAGCTCAAAAAGTCAAGAATGACCCGCATGAAAAAAAGAAAACGAAAATAATAAACAGAAGGGTTGCATGACATTGTTGGAACAGTCCAAATAGGTACCTATATTCAATTTGAATTCAAACATATGTGACCACTAACCAGGCACCAATGTTGTGCTCCTATTCTCATACCAACATGTATTCTTTAAGATGATGCATAGGTACTGTCGTAGTGAAGCAATGTCAGTCATCAAGTTCAACAAGCATGTCCAGAGTTTCACACCAAAAAATCCTGGATAAAAATTTTTTTCTCGTCCTCACACGATTCGGGACAATCACTCTCACACTTACAAGCCATTCACTGATGCAGGCACCCACCACCATCACACAAAATGCCATCAATGCAAAGACCACTTAAAGTTGAGGATTATCAAGATCAGCCCAGCACATCAACATCCTCATCCATAAACTTTACTTTTGTTTGATTCATCATGCCATCATGATCATCATAGCCAAAGAGTTCTGTGCAAGGAAACTTGTTTGAAATACATTTGCACAGTCTGCTCATATAACTGGACTTTTTACAATTGCATTTAATTATGTAGTTCCAGGACTGAGACAGCCAATGGTGCAGGATGCATATGGTCACAACTGGGCACAGCTGTCGAGTGAAGCAGGAATGAATTCCAAATAATTGACTATACTGAGCTCGTGAATGCGCATAGGCCCAGTGACATATAGGTAGGCCCTACCTTGGTACCTGACTTGAGTGGACATTGATCTTTGCCTGTTTGAGATGACTCGGTTTAAGAAAGAATGAGTCCTTCCAAAATATGGAAATCGTGGAATTTGCGGTCTGTGGCTGCAGTGCGAATATAGACCTCTAAACCTCCAAACCAAGCTGCCCAAATGTAATCTTATCGAACCTGACCCAGCCAAACCCATTCAAACCTGTCAACCCAACCTAACCTAACCCGCGTAATTCGCTTGTTCCGCGAAACGCCATATCTCCCATTGGTCCGCGTCCGCATTTTAGTTCGTCCCAGAAAGAATGTTCAAGAAACGATTTGCATTGATTGGATGGGTACGATTTTGCTTAAAAACTGGCAATTCCCTCCCCACTGGGCCTTTTGAACCATTAGCATCCGCCGAACTAAGTGCTGCTCGACGAATCAGCGAATGAGCTCCTGAAGTGTCTGTTACCTGTCATCATTGTTGTCTTCGGTTCCGACCATCGTTTGTTGTCCTGACGCCTGACTTTGCGCTTTGCTGTTCCAATTGATTGGGTGATTTGTCGAATTTATTTTAACTTCTTCACGTTTCAGTCGGTCAACTACAAGCAGCATAGGCTTGTTCGGATCGTTGGAATTCACTGTCCTAGAGGAGTGCTAACGGACCATATTGATTGGAACCACATTGTTGCGGTGAGAGATTTTAGTTGCGCTGGCCAAGAGATAGACAGACGAGCGAAGAAATATTGCTGAGGGACCTTTACTGACAATTTGAGTAGTCAAGTCAAGTGTGCTGCCCAAAAACAAGTGATCAACCCAAAGGTAGATGATTATTCAGCTGAGATACGAGGTCAGCCCAAACCAGTGCAACCACCCAACTTCCCCTATCTTTACATGGACAGGGGAATTGAAATTCGGTTTGCAGTGATAAAATATGCATTTTTCAGCCCCAACCAACAGGTGGGAATGTGTCCCAGAAAAAAAGCCACTTCGAAGCATGGATGGTGATGGTTCTATAATGGTTCATGATCTGATATTTTTTTCCAGCATTCTCGACGTCACCTAGGTACCTGCCTCGCATGATCCAATCTTGTGCATTGCATGGGGTTGATAAAGATGAGTGTGACGGATAAATAATTTAAGTGTCGATCTAATTGATTTCTTTTTCTTTCTACTAGGTGGGTTGGGGGGTTTTCAGAAACAATCGTTTCCAGTGGGAAACTGGATGGTTTGGTTGATGGCAAGAAAGACTTGTTGAATTGGACACAAGTAAGCCTTTGAATTATTAAATTGGACACAAGTCAGCCTTTCGGACCAATTGGCCTGGGATATGGAGGTAGTCAACAGGCTCACAGAGTTATAGACATCAATGTGCTGTGGTGATATCTTGAAGGAAGGATGTCTATTGGAGAGACAAGTGTGATGGTGGAGGAGAACTTATCAGATGGGAATGAGGTGAAGCAGAATATGAACAAGTTAGCCCCAAAGACTGTAGTTGATGTTTGAGGATCAGAACGGAAAGCATTTCCAGTACCCATTCATTTCGACATACTGCGGGGTCAGCAGCCAGCAGCAAAAAGTGGCGCGACCCCTCATCGCCGACGCGATGAGGCCACGAAGGAGGCCAGAAAACAAAAGACCCAATAGTGAGTGAGTCGGAGCGCATGAAAAAGAAAATCCAACAACACAGCATCATCAGGGAATAGGGATGCAATGTTGTTAGCATCTCAGGAGGCATTTGCAAAAAAAATAGCATCACATACCCATGTTCAATGTTTCATCGTTTCCAATTCATCAAGATGACAGGTCGTTGGATTGAGAATCATCACATTGGAAATGTTGAGTCAATTCCGGTGTTCATCAAAAACAGCACAATGAAAAATTGAACAGTTTTGCGTGTGCAAGTGCAATTTCCAATTTAGACATATATGAGAAAAAGAAGAAGAAAAGAAAATTAAACATTTGTAAGGTCGTACAAATACGAGCCAAACATTTATTGGAAAATGTAGGGGGGTCATACCCTAACCTAAGAAGAACCTACCTATCTGTGAAAACAATGTGATCACCTAGGATAGGCCTAAGAATCTCTACAAGATGAGAGATGTGGTATGGTACCTTCAAACTGACAAGTTCAGCTTATTTGGAGTGGCAATGCCATCCCCAAGAATCTTCAATGCATGGGGATGCAGCCCGGCAGGCATCAGCTGGCAGAGCATCAGGAAATGAGCCAGAAGTTCTCGCGCCGAAGCGGTAAGTAGGTAGATCCTTCCAGCCCACTTCCATCAGCTCTACCACTGAATGTGGGTTTTGCCTAGGTAGGAGCACAACCTGAATAGTGTATATGAACCGAACCCCGGACCCCGGCCAGGTCGTCCATTGCTTCAGAGTTTAGGCTTAATCAGTTTAGGCTTAATGATTGACCGAAATTTTGCCTCAGGTAAATGGACCATTTCAGAGGAGATAAAGAGCTTGTTCCACAAGAAAAGGTATCGGTTTATGAAGGAAAACCTATCCACGTTTTTACATAAAACAGGGGGGGTGAAGGAAACGCAGGTCCCTGCCCTTGTTGAATTGTTGTTTGGGGAGAGAGATAAGGTGCAATCCCCCCACCCACCCTCACCGAGGATACATTTCCTGAAAGCTGTGATGCCATGCAGCTGCCTTCTCACTTCCAGGGTGTCCCAACCAAGCTCCTCCCGAAGCAGTGTAACACTAGATTGGAAGGTGAAATTTCCTGTTACAAATCTCACAGCTCTTCGTTGAACGGCTTCAATTGATTCAATATGACATTGTTGATAAGGCTCCCAAGTTGTTGTGGAGTATTCCAGGATTGAGCGCACAGTAGAGAAATACAAAATTGATTTAACCTTTCTGGATGCATAGAAATAATGTCTGATGAGAAATTTCAGTTGCTTGGAGGCACGTTTGACTATTTGAGAGATATGCTCACTCCAACTAAGTTTTGATGTGAAAAGGATACCGAGGTATTTGATTGATGATGGCCTTGACAGAGCTTTACCGTCGACTAGGTAGTCTGAGCACAGAGCAGGAGTGCAACTGAAGGACATGACAGAGGTCTTGGCAACATTAATCTCCATGCTATTTTCAACACACCACATGTAAATGTTGTCAATGTCAGACTGTAAGATTTCGGAATCATCGGGTGAATCGATGATGTGGTAAATAACCACATCGTCAGCAAAGAGCCTAACTTTAGAGCGAACATTCCCTGTCATGTCGTTTATGTAAATGAGAAAAAGAAGTGGTCCACAAACTGACCCTTGTGGTATTCCACTGGATAGTGCGAGGGGTTCCGAAGACTCACCACACACAAGGACTTGGAAGTATCGGTCGGAGATAAAGTTAGAAAGCCACACAAAGAGATTTTCTGGGATCTTTAGCTTGGCAAGTTTTGAAATGAGGATTGATATGGACACTTTATCAAAAGCTTTAACAAGATCTATGAAAATGGCATCAACCTGTTTAGACCCACCAAGTGCAGCCGATAAGTCGTGTACAAAACCGGTTAGCTGGGATTCGCATGAATACTTGGAACGGAAGCCATGCTGCCCAGGAAAGAAGAATTTCTGTCCTTCAAGCAGTCTGTATAGGTAACCTGCAACAATCTTTTCCATGAGCTTTGCAGAGGAACTGATCAAGCTAATCGGTCTGAAGGAAGTAATAGACAGTGCCAGTCCACCCTTGGGGAGAGGTTTCACGATGCTCATCTTCCAGTCAGGGGGAATAGTGTTGTGGACCAAGGATAACGAGAAAAGCACAAAGAGGTATTTTTGAAAAACATCACAATGGTTCTTAAGAAAAGTCATAGGGATAGAGTCAATAGTGCCGAAAGTAGAGTTCTTAGAGGATTTCAGTGCTTTGACAATAGAGTCCAACGAAATTATATCAGCATCACGCAAAAAGCATCCAGGTTGGGCCACGCTGGGTGTACTGGGGCCTAAGTAGCTCTTAAGTGCAACTGCAAATAATGTGCTGGGCTTGGCATCGATTCGTCCAACTTCACCTTGCGTGCCGGTGGGTAAAAGTAGCGAAGGTGATTTTTTGGTGGAGGTCTTGCTGGAATGGAATCTCCAAAATTGTTTTGAAGAGATGGTGTCATTGATTGCGAGTTTTTGGACAAAGTTTGCTTCCACTCTATGAAGGTGGGTTTGGTATTCCTTTAGGGCAGCAGCATATCGAGGAAAAAGTTTTTGGTTTGAGGCACAAGAAGAGAAGAGGTTCAACAGACTTTGGTACTTTTTCCGCAACTTGGGCGAGAACCAGGATGGGAAGGACAAATTTCCCACCTTGACAATGTGCCTTTTGGGCACATTGTCTGACATTTTCTGTTAGGAGGAGGTGAGAAAGTCATAGACTTTAATGTGGTGCAAGGAAGGAGCAGTGCAGCTCACAGTCAAGATAAAAACTGAACGACTGACTTTGAATAGTCAGATGAAGAAGGAAGAAGCAGTGCACACTTATACCCCGTTTCTACTGGGCCTTTAAGTCACTTCATGAGGTGTTTTTTGACTGTTGAAGTGACTTAAACCAGCTGAAACAGTTTTTGCTTCATGAGGCTTTGAAGTGACTTGAGGCTGAAGTGACTTCACCGATCTCACTTAAACTCTTGCTTATTGGCTGTTTTTTGAAGTGACTTATCACATCTCACTTCATGCTGTTTAAGTCACTTCATGCACTGGCTGACTGAGGCAGTTTTCCATGTTTTTCCTTTTTCTTTGAGCAGGAATTAAAGTTTCTTGAAGTTTGGTTCATTTTTGACATCTGTGGAGAGGGGTTGATCTTTGTTCTTTGACAGCAGATGAGCCCTTCTCCACAAAAATTCAAACAGGACTGATGTTCAACAATTTTGTTGTTGGAACAGACCTTCTTTTCAATCCTTCCATTTGTACGGACGTGATTTTTAGAAAAATGTCATGCACATTTTTGATTTTATGGTCATTTCAAAAAAACATCAAGCAGATGCAATGCAACTGATTTGACAGGTGTGAAAAGATGGAAAACAATAAGTTTCTCCACACCAAGGTTTTGAGACACGAGAACCGGCACCCAAATGAATAAACTTTTACTACACACTTGACCCATATCTGTTCAGTTGTCTCAAGAACATGATTTTGGTGCTCCCGTGCTTTGGTGTGGCGGAACAAGCCTGTTCTCAATTCCATGCACCTAACAAATTGAGTCCCATGCACCTGGCTAATTGAATCTTACACCCATATCCCTCATGTTTTTAAAATTTTCATGGAATGCGAATTCTAAAGCCAAGTTCACCAAAACACCCTCAAAATGAATCAAAGTTTGGCCCCAAAGTGGAAAAATTCATTTCAAATGTTAAATTTCGGTGCAATTCTCATTAGGTATTTATTGGGCGCCCCTCGTACCTATTTGACGCCGGAAGAATCTGTCGAAAATGTGGCTAAAAGATTAGGTACCTACTACGCATGTAGCACGGGATCAAAAATCAACTGGACATGAGCCTGGAATTACTTGCTTCTCATTGCTGGCCTGTGAAAACAGATTCTGAGGCTAGGCACTCTGTATCCATCACCTTGCATTCTTGGTCCATTTGGTTTGTTCGGGTTCTATTGATTTGCAGGTGCATGGTCTGCCACTGATTAAATTCTTGCTCATTTAATGCCTTTCATTACATGAGCATGAAGAATTTACATGCCAGAAACAGAACAGCCCTCAAATCAAAACAAACCAATGGAGCAAGCATACGCTTGCTAGTGAACCCGAAAAATAAAAATGAGAAGAGGTAAAAGCGTGCACTCTCAAACTGCACGATTTCCTCTCTGTCACTTCACCTTCAATAGTTTGGTGCTTGCGCTTTCCCTTCTCCTTTGCCACCCATAAGATCTTGCCCTTTCTGTTACCCCTATTTCTTGTGGCCACATTAATAAGTGTAGGGATTGTAAACCTCCTGCCTAAAGTGCATCTCATTTGCCAGAAAATGTCCCTGCGAAAATTGTCCCATCACTGAGACGTGACTTGCTACTTGCAGAAGAACTGATGACTTCAGGTGCAACAATGCGAGCCAATTTCTTTGAGGGCATTATTTGCGAAGAGCAATCGCATGAAGACATTGTGAGAAAGAAAAAAGAGCACACCCGGAAGCAGCCATTCAGGTGAAAGAAAAGACAAGTAGAAACATCAAAATCATGAAGTCACTTCAAGCTGATATTGGGAAGTCTGAAGCAATCAGCTGATCACTTCAAATCCATGAAGTGACTTCAAGGAATAAGTGACTTCAAGGCCCAGTAGAAACGAGGTATTATGTGAAATTTGGCTTAACCAGTCCAGTTATTTGAAGCTTTTGATTTGTCTTTGTTGATATGTGATTGAAAGAAGATTGCAATTTGTTAATAAATCTTTTCTTATTTTTGAATATTAAAATAGGTGTGCAGATTTACTGATTGTGGCAATATTAAGCCATCTGATTTGAGAGAGAGTCAACGGTACAGTGGTGGGATAGGTTACTTGATTTGTTGAAGGAAGGAATTTGAGAACAATCAAAAGGAAGGAAGGAAGAGAAGGTTTGGATAGATTAACGAGGTTAGTTCTGTCAAACCTGTACGTTGCATGAGGTCTGGGAATGGGTCAGAAACCCATGCCCTGACCTAAGCCGGGAACCTGCCCGGAGTCGGCAACCCATGTTGGCGGCCCCCCACTGCGTGATCAGTGTAACCCATCTTCACGCAGCTGGGAAGAGGGAGTGTGCGTACTGCTCGCGAACGCCGCTGATGCTTCCCGTGACTCGCTGCGCTAGCTAACTGAGCTTATGCCAGACAGCTCTCTTGCAGCGTGACCGACACCAAAAAAAAAAAAACACACAAGTCGAACCCTTCCCTTGTTTTAGTGCACCTGAAATTTTTATTCTCATCTTTATTTTGTTTTAATTCATTTTTCATTTGTGATCGTGAAATGGTGTGGTGAATGATGTTTGCTTGGGGTGATCTTTTTTTTTTATCTGCGTGTGATTGTTGTCTGACTGTCATTGAATGCTAGGCCCCATTGTAGCATTCATGAACTGTCCCTAACGTGTAGGATTTATTTGTTAGGTAGGTATCGTTCCCTTGGTTTGGTAGGTTTTGTTTCCTGTTCCTCAAACGATATAATAGGGCCTACCTAGTCTTCTTTTCCAACTTCTCTAGGAGGGAAGGGTTGGGCCTAAATGGCGAAACTTTGTTCACTTTGAGGAGCCATTATTATTACTCGTTGAGCACCAACTTGGTGAAATAATATTTCTTTGAAGCCAACAGCTGATCTGACAGGCCATTACTGTTGAAACTGATGCTTCCTTAGAGACGACTGATGCTTCCTAGACTTTCTTGGAGAGGGTCAGTTTACTACTGCCTACAACGTCAGAGATGTCGAGACAAATTACGTTGTTGCAATTCAGAAGCCACCAATGGAGAAATAATGATTCTTTGAAGTTGAGGAGATTCATGCAGCAGAGTGAACATTTGTCGAATGCAATACCTAAACCTGATCAGACAGTGCCAAGTTAACAACATTCAGTGCCATAGCCTATTTCTATGTCTGTGATAAATTAGCTAGTCCATTTTCTTGTTTCACTTTTATTGTTCGTAACTAATTTTACCCATTTGGTGCAACACTGTTTCTTAGAGTTTTTCCCCTGGTTTTTTAAAATTGCTTTTTAATGTGTCTGCTTGCGTTTTGCTTCCTTGGCTGGCCAAGGGGTTGTTTTAGTTCTTTAGTTGTTTTCTTTGCTGTTGTTTAGTCACCCGCCATAGTTTGGTTTCCTCAGTCGATCGATATTATGTACCTAACGCCTTTTGTCTTCTCATTATTACCCTGAATAAAATTAGGTCTCAGCTGCTATAGCACCTTTCCAACCCCGGTCAGATTTTAATAATTATTTACCCTTTCATTTGGTGTTTTGGATAAACCCTCATTTTGCTCTTTGTTGCACTGCAGATTAAATTTTGTTTTTGTAATTTTTTGTTTTCATATGCCTTGGATTGTTGGTATTACGTGTTTGTGTGCTAGTACTTGTCCTAATTTTGTTGCTCATGTACACTCTATTGATTTGGAATAAATTACACTATCAGATCTACCTGCACCAACAGATTGGAGCCAGCACTTTCCACTGCAACTTGCTTCATTGGTTCCACCTTTGCTAAGAGGAGATATCAAATCACATTTATGTGTGCATCAGAAGACATTTATATTGTGGCACCTGTGGATGCTTTTTGCAGTGGTCCGATGATGATCAGGACTTTATATCCTTATCCTGCTTTTTAATCGCAACAATAATTAGGAGTTTCTAGATCTCATCTTGTGACCAGCCGACCTTCTGGGAATTAGCACTATCTCACAATCGTCTTCTCAGCTCCAGCTGTTGGACTTTTTAATTGTCCATTACTCATCTATCCTACCTATGCATCTTGTGCTATTTTTCCTGTGCTTTTTCCTTCAAGGTCTGGCTGTAGTTGGTTGGCTGGCACACCCTTATAATGCTATCGTGAACCGAACGGTTGGTCTGGTCTTGATTTCTTTCTTGTACCTAATACTCTTTAAGTTTGCCTCATGCTTTTTCTGTTTCTCAATTGTTTGTGTGATCTGTTGTGTTTCATTTCGGTTATTGTGTCTGTGTTTCCATGTTTGCACAGGTTTGTAAACCAACTGTTCGGAATTTCACGGTAGCATTGGCGATGATGGGGCCGAGGGACACACACACACACACACACACACACACGCACGCACGCACGCACGCACGCACGCACGCACGCACGCACGCACGCACGCACGCACGCACGCACGCACGCACGCACACACACACACACACACACACACACAATGGAAATGAAATAACAGAGTAGGATTAGGTAGGATATTGTCTCCTGCTTGGGCTGTGATTTTTGCTCGAGTATTCTGCTTTGAGTGTGATCCACTTGTATCAGATGCCCATTATCAGCTTTCATACCCAGAGAAGAGAACAACTGCAGAGGTTGGTGATCTCAACATTATTTTGTGGGTACCTTACGCTCTTGAAAGTCCCAATTTTTACTACCTTCACCCCCATGCTCTCTTCCGTTACACCATCCACATTCCGATGACCTGTTTTCCAAACTCCTTTCCCCTTTTTTCACCCCCTTCCTTTGCCCATTCCTCCTTACGTAGAGGTAAAGTGCAGCCGACCGGTAGGTAGGTATATGAACTTTGCTGTTTTCTGAGAACTTTGTTGTTCTCCATTGATGATTGCCTCTGGCATGAAAACCTGTGAAAAACAGCGCATGATACCTAACATGACATATTTTTTTTCTAAAATTATTTTTTTTTCTTCGATATAATTGACATGCCATTTCGACAATCACCAAGGGCATATGCTGTGGGGTTTTTTCGTCAACAGGTCCGAAACGCTGTAGTCCAATAACTTCGGACATTATTGGCATGTGCTGTGGGTCCAAAAACGCTGTACAACAGGTTTTAATACCATTATGGCAACAATCAATAGCTGTTAAAGACTCGGAAACATGGCGTAGAGATGCCGATATTAAAAGCCCTGGGAAAAATTACCAGGCCACTTACCAAGGTGGCATCATCGAAATTTATGTTCCCCCATCCATTTATGTAACAATAAAAAAAACTCCCAACTTGCCTCACAAATAGCCTTCGGGAGCCACTTTTTGCAACACAAGTCCCCACACAACGGAAAAAAAAGTCAAGACAAGACAAGACGTTGAAGACGTAAGGTATGATGCCTTCTTTTCGGCAAAAACCCACAACCTAAAATTTACTTTCGACTAAAAAGACAAAACAATTGAAGAAAAAACATCTTTCACTCACTCACAAAACCCCAGCGCAACACAAAATTACATACCTGCATTATAGATATATCTAACCAATATCTAGCCCAACTCAAACTTGAACCACACAGCAAAACATCAATAGATGCAAACGAGACTGCTCCATCACAAACATGTTCAAAGCTCCTCTTGCCCTGGAATCTAAGATAAGTTTAAGTCAGGCCTACCTGCCTACCTAAAGACAAAAATGAATGAAAGAGAAACAGAAAAAAAACTTGAAGGATTTAGCCAAAAATCAAAGCTAAAAATCATTTGCTCAGCGTCAGATCAATCATCTCTCGGGCTAGGCATCGTCATTACACCTTCATCATCCATTCAGTCTCATCTCCCGAGCTCGTCAGACATCCCTCACCACAGTTGTTCGTCCAACTGTTCACCTTCACATTCGTCATTAATCTTCTACCAAATCAGTCCATTCCAAGGGAACGATACAGCCTCCTCCATTCCACCTGGTTAGTCCACACACACACTGCAGTGATGCCACAAATCCTTCATCATTTGCTCAGTGTCAGATCAATCATCCTTTGGGCTTGGTTATCGTCATTACCTACACCTCCTTCGTCCTTCATTCCGTGTCTTCATCTCCTGAGATCGACAGACATCCCTTACCACAATAATTCATCCAACTGCTCACCTTGACATTCGTTAATAATCTAAAACAGGAGAAAAAAAAAGAAAGATAAAAAAGGATGAAGGAAGGAAGCAAAGCAACTTCAAAAGAGGCAGCTTTAAAAAGAATAAAAAGAAAAGAAATAAAGATGACAAAGAAATAGGCCTACAAGAAAGAAATAAGAGATGCAAAAAAGTTAAGTAAATGAAATAAAGATGAGAACTTCCCTTTCCAGTGCACAACAACGGGGGAATGGTTCGCCTTGTGTCAGTCACGCGGCGAGAGCGCTGTCTCGGCATAAGCTCGGTTAACTAGCGCAGGGAATCACGGAAGCACCAGCGGCGTTCGCCAGCAGTACGCACACTCCCTCTTCCCAGCTGCGTGAAAAAGGTTTTGCACTGACCACGCAGTGGGGGGCCGCCGTCTCCGGTCAGGTTCCCGGCTTAGGTCTGGGCGTGGGTCCCCGACCCTTTCCCAAACCTCATGTACCTACAGGGTTGAGCATAGGGGGGGAGGGGGGGGGGTTACCCCCCTCCTGGCCTTCGGCCGAGGTTACCCCCCTCCAGCCTTTTTCCGACGGTACCCTTGGCCGAAGGCCAAGGGTACCGTCGGAAAAAGGTGGGAAAAGAGTCCTGGTGTGTGTGCAGGGCACACACCAGGACTTCAATAGGAGCAACATTGTTTCTTTGTACTTTCTGTTTTGATTCCCCTGCCGGAAAAAAGCTAGGGGGGTAACCTCTGCCTTTGGCCGAGGTTACCCCCCCCCCCCCCATAACCCCCACCCTAGAAGTTGCTGTCAAAGTCCTTCCTTTGGTGTGCCCTGAACACACCAGGAAGGACTTCAATAGCAACATTCGTTTCTTTCGTACCTGCTTCCTTTTTGATTCCCCTGCCGGAAAAAGGCCAGGGGGGGTAACCTCGGCCTTTGGCTCAGGTTACCCCCTATCCTTTTTTCCAAGGGTACCTTTGGCCAAAGTCCTCGTGTGTCCTGCACACACCAGGAAGGACTTCAATAGCAACATTCTGTTTCTTTTGTAATTCCTGTTTTGATTCCCCTGCTGGAAAAAGGCTAGGGGGGGGTAACCTCGACCTTCGGCCGATGTTACTCCCTAGCCTTTTTCCGAGGGGACCCTTGGCCGAAGTCCTGGTGTGTGCCCTGCACACCCCAGGACCCTGCACACCCCAGGACTTCAATAGCTACATTCTATTTCTTTTGTACTTTCTGTTTTGATTTACAGAAAATGGTAAAATGAGAAAAAACTCATCCAGAAAGTCGTGTCTGACAGTTATTTCCTTGCTCCATCTATTGCGACTGCAAACCCTCCAGTATAAGGAAAAAAGGACCTGAAATGTCGTAAAATGGCATCTGAGGACCCCTAATTTTTCAAAAATGCTTCAGCTTTTGGGGGACGCCGTCCCTCAAACCCCCTGCCGGGGGCGCTGCCCCCTGGACCCCCGCTGGGGGGCACAGCCCCCCAGACCCCCCATGCTGGGGGGCTGCCGCCCCCCAGACTGGGGCTGGGCGAATCTTGATTCGATTCGAGGATTCGATTCGAAAATTGCGAATCTTGCCAGATTCGATTCGAAAAGATGCGATTCGAAAAGTATGGCAAGATTCGAACCAGGATTCGAGATTCGAGGTAAAGGATTCGATTCGAAATGATTCGATTCGGGATTTTGCGATGATTCGAAAATTATTCGAATCGAATTTCGAATCTTTCAAAATTTCCAAATTGATCCACAGTCCCGTAGGCGTGCCACAACATGGAACCAAATAGTGCTTACAAGTGTCACTGAGCAATGCCTACAATAAAATTCACGTTTACTATCCTGTAGGACTGCATGAATCGTGATTCGATTCGAGGATTCGACTCGAAAATCGCGAATCTGGCCAGATTCGATTCGAAAAGATTCGATTCGAGACATGTGGTGGGATTCGAATCGAGATTGGAGATTTGAAGAAAAGGATTCGATTCGTGACGATTCGCTTCGAAATTGGACAACCGATTCGGATTCGATTCGAGATTCGAACCGAAGGGATTCGATTCGCAGGATTCGATTCGAAAGCCGATTCGCACAGCCCTACCCAGATTAGGGCTGGGCGAATCTTGATTCGATTCGAGGATTCGATTCGAAAATTGCGAATCTTGCCAGATTCGATTCGAAAAGATGCGATTCGAAAAATGTGGCAAGATTCGAACCAGGATTCGAGATTCGAGGTAAAGGATTCGATTCGAAATGATTCGGTTCGGGATTTTACGATGATTCGAAAAATGTTCGAATCGAATCTCGAATCTTTCAAATTTTCCAAATTGATCCACAGTCCCGCAGGCATGCCACAACATGGAACCAAATTGTGCTTACAAGTGTCACTCTGCAATGCCTACAATAAAATTCACGTTTACTATCCTGTAGGACTGCATGAATCTTGATTCGATTCGAGGATTCGATTCGAAAATCGCGAATCTGGCCAGATTCGGTTCGAAAAGATTCGATTCGAGACATGTGGTGGGATTCGAATCGAGATTGGAGATTTGAAGAACAGGATTCGATTCGTGACGATTCGCTTCGAAATTGGACAACTGATTCGGATTCGATTCGAGATTCGAACCTTTGGGATTCGATTCGCAGGATTCGATTCGAAAGCCGATTCGCACAGCCCTAACCCAGATCCCCTGCATTTCCGGTGCCCTACCCCCCCCCCCCCCCCCCCCCGTCGTAGACCTATTTACCCCCCCTCTAAGGTACCCTACCTTGCCCATCCCTGCTCATGTATATCAACCCCGTGGCAATGCACCAGATCGGATCCGAAAAAATAGATAAAGAAAAGACAAAAATCTCCAACCACCCTCACTCCTCCTAGGCAGCAGAAACCTTTCCCTTCCACTTCACAAGATATTGCTTCGCATGTTCCACCCACTGGTCTGATTCCTTCTCCCTCCCTATTCCCAGCCGCTCACGAACAAGCGCCCATTCCTGCTCTTTGTGAACACCCCTGTCCACATCCATCCATCCAGAAAAACGTCTCTCTTCAATCATTATGTTGGGGGCCACAGGCAATAAAAGCCATTGGACGTGGTAAACCCCGGTCAGGCATGCATCATTTTTTGCCTCGGCAATTACCACGACAACAATCAAGTCGTCATGTTCTCTCACCGAGGCAGCATGCATCTTTTCGGCCAGCGAGGTGAACGGATGTAGGTTACACAAAAGAAACGAAACGTGGAATGCAAGTGCAAACCATTGGTGCATGAAGTGAATTTTTAGAAACCCAATGTGGGTGTTGTCGATGGCAATGTCAAAAAAGAAAAAACAAACAAATAGCAACGAACCAGTTCAGGTATGCAATGTGAAAATTCCACCGAAGCATCGTCCACAAGGTCGGAGATGATTTCAGCAGCAGGAAGATCATTGGATCACAAAAAAAGGCCCAAAACGGTGCACAATAATTGACAGCTCACCATAAATTTAATGTTTCATTATTCAATGCATGAAAAAAAAAGAGAACGAGAAAAAGGCATGGTTAGACAATGATCCTTGTAGAAAAGAAACTAAGCAGGGAATAAACAAGTAGCTACCTAATCAAGGTTGGAACCAACCTAATGAGGTAATACACTAAGCTTGGGCTTTATGGCAGATAAAAAACTGGTGTCAGATTTGTTCAACATGTCATGGGAAATTCCAAGCCTGTTCCAGAGAAACAGGAAATTGTTTAGGAATGAGAACCTAGCGACATTTTTGACAGTGATGGTGGGACAAATGAAACGAGGTCACAAGCCCTCGTAGACCCTGTGTTTTTGATCAGGTTGCCACGGCATCCAGCCCAGCCACCTTCGCCTTCAATGCACTTCCGAAAGATGGAAAACCCTCTGAGCCTTCTCCTCATAGCAAGGGATTCCCAGCCTAGTTCCTCCCTGAGCAATGACACACTGGAATGAAAGGAGAAGTCCCCAGAAACAAACCTCACCACCCTGCGGTGGACAGACTCAATTGCATCAATGTTGCATTGAAGATGAGGATCCCAGGTCGTTGTTGAGTATTCTAACAAGGAGCGGACCAATGAGAAGTAAAGTATTTCCTTAACCTTTCTTGAGGCGTGGGAATAGTGCCGGATAAGAAATTTAAGTTGATTTGATGCCCGTTTTACCATCTGAGTTATATGAGGGCCCCAGTTCAGGGTAGGGCTGAAATGAATGCCGAGGTATTTGATATTGTCTGGACGTGTCAACACAGAAGAACCAACGAGATAGTCTGAGATTGAAGGATATGTTGATGAAGCAAACGACATAACAGATGTCTTTTGACATTGATACTCATTTGATTCTCATCACACCACCTTAACAATGGAATCAAGGTCATCCTGAAGGGCTTTGCAATCGGCTTGAGACCTGATAACTCTGTAGAGGACAATATCTGCAAACAGCCTGATATTTGAGATGATATTATCTGCCAAGTCATTAAAAAAATGAGAAAGAGGAGAGGGCCTCACACTGAGCCTTGAGGAATGCCACTTGTGAGTGGGTGGGGTTCTGACAGATCACTGCAAAGAAGAACCTGAAACTGCCTATCTGAAATAAAATTTGAGAGCCACAAGAAAAGATTTTCAGGAATGCACAGCCTAGATAGCTTCGATAGAAGAATAGGAATTGAGACTTTGTCAAATGCCTTGACCAGGTCTATGAAAATTGCATCAGTCTGACTGGACTTTCCAAGAGCAGTGGCAATGTCATGCACAAAACTGGTGAGTTGGGACTCGCAAGAGAATTTGCTCCGGAAGCCGTGTTGATGATCAGAGAAGAATTTTTGACCCTCAAGTAACTTATATAAATAGCCAGCTACCATTTTTTCCATAAGTTTAGCTGAAGAGCTGATGAGACTTATTGGTCGGAAGGAGGCAGTCGAGAGAGGCTGGCCACCCTTAGGCAGTGGTATCACAACACTCATTTTCCAATCGGGTGGGATTACATTTTGGGCCAAAGATACTGAGAAGAGCACAAAAAGGAATGTTTTAAGTTTGTCACAGTGGTTCTTAAGGAATGCCATAGGAATGGAATCAATGACATTGAAAGTGGAATTTTTTGATGCTTTGATTGCTTTAACCACCGCTTCCAGGGATACCAAATCAGCATCCCGGAGAACATTGACTTGCACCACAGGAATATGTGGCACAAGTCCTCTGACTCTGCCCCACAGAGCCTGCATTCCTCCTTCCCATCCACCCAACGCAACCGTCTCGCAGTTTCTAGAGCACCCACCTTGGCCCGAAACAACAAGTCGCTGCCAAAAGATCCATCATATATTCCATCCCAACTCATTTGATCCTTCGCAGAATACCCAGTAAGTGAGCTTTTTTGCGACACTTCCCTTCTCCACCGATGCCACTGCTCCTGTTCAATCTCTCTCCTTTCTCTGCGTACACAATCTTTCTCGGATTCCAAATCCATGTACCTGCCCCACCCAAATGTTCCCTTCCACCTTTCAATTTGACGAATCCGCTTTTGCCAATTGAGACTTTGTCAAATGCCTTGACCAGGTCTATGAAAATTGCATCAGTCTGACGGGACTTTCATAGAGAGTGGCAATGTCATGCACAAAACTGGTGAGTTGGGACTCGCAAGAGAATTTGCTCCGGAAGCCGTGTTGATGATCAGAGAAGAATTTTTGACCCTCAAGTAACTTATATAGACTAAATAGCCAGCTACCATTTTTTCCATAAGTTTAGCTGAAGAGCTGATGAGACTTATTGGTCGGAAGGAGGCAGTCGAGAGAGGCTGGCCACCCTTAGGCAGTGCAGTGGTATCACAACACTCATTTTCCAATCGGGTGGGATTACATTTTGGGCCAAAGATACTGAGAAGAGCACAAAAAGGAATGTTTTAAGTTTGTCACAGTGGTTCTTAAGGAATGCCATAGGAATGGAATCAATGACATTGAAAGTGGACTTTTTTGATGCTTTGATCGCTTTAACCACCGCTTCCAGGGATACCAAATCAGCATCCCGGAGAACATTGACTTGCACCACAGGAATATGTGGCACAAGTCTTCCGACTCTGCCCCACAGAGCCTGCATTCCTCCTTCCCATCCCCCCAACGCAACCGTCTCGCAGTTTCTAGAGCACCCACCCTGGCCCGAACCAACAAGTCGCTGCCAAAAGATCCATCATATATTCCATCCCAACTCATTTGATCCTTCGCAGAATACCCAGTAAGTGAGCTTTTTTGCGACACTTCCCTTCTCCACCGATGCCACTGCTCCTGTTCAATCTCTCTCCTTTCTCTGCGTACACAATCTTTCTCGGATTCCAAATCCATGTACCTGCCCCACCCAAATGTTCCCTTCCACCTTTCAATTTGACGAACTTCATTACCGATAGGCATTTTCAACTTCTTGTAAACGGGAGAACATCCGATGTTTTCCCCGTTACAAGTGGTATCCCACAGGGGTCAGTGTGTGGCCCCTTGCTCTTTTAATTTACATTAACGAAGAACATCTGCAAAAT